>CAKMRK010000234.1:0-164578 GCA_928213465.1 Penicillium sclerotigenum | reverse complement strand
ATTATAGGAATAGAGAGAATATCGCGAGTAATACTTAAAAGAATTAGGAATTTATTCTTATATTCCTTCTAGAATTATAAAGGATCGACCTTTCTCCTTACTATTATAGGTATTAGTATTCCCACTTATAATAATAGTAAATATAATATACGCTTTTTAAAGTATCTAGTAAGTTCGTGCTCTAATATTAATAGATTGGTTTGTGCGAAGATCCAGACCAGCGATGCGAATTCAAAGTACATAAGCTATGTAGCAAGCACAACGGCACACAGAGGTGTAAATAGACAAAATGATGTCCCTCTATGTATTTCCCTAGAATAGCCAGGGATCCGTATAATTATCTGATGTGGATATTTGAACGGTACCCAGGGAAAAATACGTAGGTAGTGTACGAGGCACAATTAAATAGGATGATCATTCGGAGTGTCAACTTACATACAGTAATATGGGTATAGTTGAATACAATAGAATTACGGAGTAGTTTTTTTTTAGTATTGATGAACTGTCCGTGATAAGTGGCGAGGTACTTAGGCGACAAGCAAACAAATTTAGCAATATTTATCACTGTACAAAAAAAGAAAAAGATGTAGGTATCTTCTAGTTGCTGGTAGGTGGATATGTTGTTGGGTAAAAAAAAGATGCCCTCGTCCAGGATCGAACTGGAGACCTTCGGATGTCAATCTTGTTACCAAGAATGTCATATTAAAGGATATGAGACCGACGTCATGACCAAACTAGACCACGAAGGCAACCACTAAGCCACTGGGACTTGTGATGAATATATTCCACATATTTAGCAATATGACTCTAAAACATAGCCAAGCCTTAAGCACGCTTTAACATGATGGATAGATAGTCTTGGAAGGCTGCTCTTTGAATTTTCTACATATTAAGATAGTCCCACCATGTAATATCTCATCCAGCCCACATTTTAATATATATCGAACCAGGTGGGGAGCTGTATGACCCCGCGTTTTTGAAACATACATGCGCCGATAGAGGTCAAATTGGGTTACTCAACATCGCAAGAGCCTCCATATTATAACGAATAAGGAGCTACCCTGACGAGCTATCAGAAAAAGGCACTTGGTCACCCAGAACCATGCCATAGTCGGGAGATATATCACTATATCTAGGATAGTAGTACGACGTATAGAGGTAATATTTCTACCCCAGGCCTCAAGTATCGCCACACATCCAGGCAGCCTCGAGGTACACAAGGCATCTGTCGACTTATCTCAACCATTCCAAATGTCGCCGTAATTCCAACAACAAAAGGATCAAGTTGAAATCAGACGATTCACTAGGCAGACACACCCTTGCTTGGAGTATAACAATTGCAATGAGATGGCAAAAAAAGTACTCTCCGCCTTATCTGCCTATTTCGGACGACTTGGGGGGCATGACTTCGCCATCCACCTGCTCTCTCTTCCCCTCCATAGAGATCCATGACTTTACTGCCCCCAACCCTCGCTCGGTCCACCTTGGGCGAGAAGTGCGCAGTATACATAGACCAGGTTACCGACATCTTTCCCGTTCACCTCCATTCCCTCCGCCATCAACTGGACCCTATTCTCACCTATCTGTCCAATACGCCCCTCGGCCCACTCACGCAAAAGCTGCCATTTGCCCTAGATAACCAGCTTATCGCCCTCTTTGCAGCTGTTGCTATCTGCCTGTTCACCTTTGTCGTGATGAGTTGGCGCAACCCCTTAAAAATGCTGCGCCGCTCGCCGAGTTACGCTCCCGCATCTAACCCGCAAGTTAGCGATGAGGACTTCAGCTACATCACACCTTCAGACATCGCCGACCCGCCAGTAGATGACACTGAGCCAGATATTATTGCGCTCCGCCACCGCGGTACCATCTATCCATTGCGCTTTGGCGCATACGCGATCGATGACGGTGTCTTGACCATCGGAGATCTGCGAGAGGCTGCTGCTGAGAGCACAGGAGCCGGACACCCGGACCGTGTGAGACTGCTATACAAGGGAAAGCTACTCAAGCACAATGCGCACACATGCAAAGCCGAGGGGCTCAAGCAGCACTCCGAGGTGCTATGCGTGGTGTCCGAAGCGGGAGCGGGTCCTCCGAGCGATGTCTCCGACGACAACGGACGAAACATTCCTATAACTACCTCGGCGCCAACACCGCCACCGCTACCACGCCCCACTAATGCAGGAGATGCATCGTCTCCTCCCACATCCTCGGGCGGAAAGAACAAGAGCTCGAGAAAGAAAAAACGCAATGGCAAGAAGTCACCAGTCGGTACAGAAGCACCCGGTCCATCTCGGCCTCCGCGGCCTACGTCGTCTGGCCACTCGGGCGTCCCCGCGCCCCCTCCAAACATCAAGTTGTTGCACACGCCGCTAGAACAGGTCACTGCTCTGGCCGCATGGTTTGAGCAGGAGATGAAGCCGCTTTGTGAGGAATACATTGCGAACCCGCCTAGTGACCCGAAGAAGCGAGACTATGAGCATAAGAAACTTAGCGAGACGATACTTGCACAAATCCAATTGAAGGCGGATGGAATCGAGCCAAATGGCGATGAGGCAGCGCGCAGTGCACGCCGGGCCCTCATCAAGGATACGCAGGTGGTTCTCGGCGAGCTGGATAGAATTGTATAGCTGTAATATAGCTCACCAGTTGCCTACAACATACTCCGCTCCCCATCTCGCTGTGTATATTGAGGGATTTTGAAATTTGGTTTCAGGCATACGTAGACATGTACAACCTGTATCAATCTCATACCGAGGGGCTTATTCTACCGGTCGAGTTTCCATTTGCTGGGGACTTCTCCCCCCTCAGGGTGTTTCTTTGCATAGAGGGCATTGGCGTATTTGTGATGAATCAACTTTGCGATTACCTTAAGGACTAAACCTGTCAGAATGATTTGCTGGCATGCATACAACATACACAACCTTTTTCTGTCTCTTTCTCCCCCCCCCCGGTTGTTTCATGTAGGTACACACCAAGTGGGGGGGGGGGAGCCCAATGGAATACTCCGTATTTTCGCCGTTACTGTCAAGATCAACTCAGTGGCATCTCAAGTTGATCAACATGGCTCAGGGGCAAAGCACGGTCCAAGACCAAGTTGCGAGAATCACAATTTTTTTTCTTAAATGCTGGTCTATTGAAGATTTAGAAAACGATTATTGATTAATATGTAAGATAGACATATGATGCATACTTGGGAATATGAATTAACAAATACCAGTACTCCGTATAGTAGACACATGTACTCCGTACTCCGTACTCTGTAACTACTTCGTACTCAATAGAGTGTCCGACTTGGTTTAGGCTATTTCCAGTAGTCTGGGTACTCCGTAGTCTGGCTACCTTTCCTCTAGGACTCTCCTTAGACTCTCCCTCTTTTTTTTTTCCTTATCTTGACATTCTCTCCTCTACCCTCTCTTCTCTATTCTTGAAAATCCCACTCATTTCACTTTACCATATTGGTAGTCGCATTCCCCTTGTCTCAACCTTCAGCCTGCGAGACCTCGAGGACCTTGGGCCCAGCCCCCTCCCCCTCCCCTCCCCGGCACCAGTAACTCTTATTTGTCGAACCAAACTTGACAAACTGGGAAAAGACAACCCCCCTGCAGTTGTAACCCTAAGGGTCTGTTGACAATTTGCTGCTTTCGGCCCCTTACACTCCACTTTCCGACTCTTCCTGGAATGGCTTGATCCGACAAACCCATTCCAACATATTTACTATTGAACCAGGTTACAGCTGGACTGGCCTTTTTCATTTGTGAACAATTACCTTTGGAATGGCGGGCGTCGCTACGGCATATTCTGCAGATGCCTTAGCATCGCCCGTGGACGGCTCGCAATGGGAGTTTGCGGTGCCACTCGGGACCGAGGTAAGATTATTCTGGGTGGCATTCCAGTCTCTAACCTGGCAGACCAAGAACGTGGAAAAGAAAAAAAAAAAGCGCTAATCCCCTTTTCCCCTAACAGGAGAGCCACCACTCATCATCATCGAAACAACGCAACTCGCATGACTCGAATTCCGTTCGCGCAAAATTTTCTCGACAGCGTACCTCGACCGGCTCACGCAGCTCCTCGGTCTCGCGCAATGTCCACGCACATGAATCGCCCTATTTAGCCTCAAACCGGGGACGGAAGGAACACAATCTCAATCGCCATGGGAGTGAGATAGGTAGTATGCGAGATGCTTTTGGTTACGAGGGAACCGGTCGTAAAGAACACGGCGAGGACACTGACGGCCTTAAATTGTACCTGGATGATGGAAATACGAACCAGGAAAAATGGATCCACCGAGACAAGCTGGCAAAGATCGAGAGTGAGGAGCTCCACCAGGCAGCTATTTTCTTCCAGCGACGGATGAGAGGAGAAAGCAAATCGAGTGCGGGACGTGGGAGGAGCCATGACTCACAGCAGAACCCTGCTAACGGGACTGGTACGGCGACCTCACCAGCCACAGAATACTCCGAACCATGGCCGAAAGTGAGAGAAGAGCCCAGCAAGCGGGATATGAATGACAATGTAGATGACAATGAGCGGGAACATTGGGATCTCCGCCGACCAGAGGAGATTGCTGCGGACGATGCAGCTGCCAGCATCTACAGCCACCCAAGCCTTGGAAAAAGCGCCTCCCGAATACCCGTTTCTACAGTTAGTCCAGTTCCCATCTCCACCGCCATGGGCCGCGATTCTCGCAGTTCACGGAGCCGTGCCGCAACAGATGAAGAAGAACGGTCTTCACGGGGCCGTAGAGCCAGCGAGTCTATCGACGTTGAGCCAGATGGTTCGACTCCTTCTTTGGAAAGTCGACCAGGCAGTCGCGGATTTACCAGTACACAAAACACCCCGGGTAAGAAGACAGTCAAGAGCACCGGCTCTACCAACCGAAAGACCTCTGCTCCACCCACGAATAGGAAGCCGAGCGCTCCTCGATCTCGTGCCGTCTCCGGTAACAATACACAGCGCCCTACCACTCGGTCAGGTGAAAGTCGTCCCCCAACAGCCGCTAACCGGCCCGAAGGAGACCCCCCGTGGTTGGCAACCATGTACAAGCCCGATCCTCGCCTTCCACCAGACCAACAGATGATCCCGACCGTCGCCAAAAAGATTATGCAGGAACAGTGGGAGAAGGAAGGCCGAACACCGAACACATACGACCGCAACTTTGCGCCCCTCGCAGTGCACCCATTCGACGCGCCACCCCCTGAGGACAGCAAGGTTGAGCCAGAGCAGCAACCAGCCGAGTCCCTACAGCTCGAAGAGTTGCCCCCTCAGCCGCCAAAGAGCCCAGAACCACCCCGCCCGAATACGAGTACCGGCTACAGCACCATGCCCAAGGTGCAGGACACACCCCCAATGGGACTGCCACCTAACCCCAATCCTAACTGGAGCCCTCCAGTTGTCACCGCGCAACAACCACCGAAGAAAGAGAAGAGCTGCGGATGCTGCATTGTGATGTGATGTACTCCGACTCCACAACCGTGTGTCCAATCTCTCGTCTATTTCCCCAACACACTTTTGATATTTGCACGTCTGCTTGATTCCCTTCTCTGTTATTATTTTTTTTATTTCCAGCGTCTCCGGCGGGATGGTGTTCTGTCGGTTCTGTTCTGTGACTTTATATCCTGCGATCTAGGGCGTTTCTTCGCCTTGAGTTCAATTTCCTTCAGACTGATTTTTAATCCGGCTTCCTTCTTCAACGCCCGAGCATGGCTATTCTTGTTTTTTTTTTTTTTTCCCGTGCATTCATTCGTTGATATTTCTCTTCTTTCTTCTTGCGATCATTGCGGTTCCTACTGAAGTGGAAGGAGAGAATCCAAAAAGCTCGCCCCGGATTGCGATGGATGGGACGAGGGACTCGCACCTCGCAAGAAACATAGTTCGTGGTGTGCACTTTGTCCTTCTCATCCCATACTCTCTGTGGCTTTCTTGACCCTTATGATTTTCTTTCTTTTCTCCAGTCTTTGGATTGCTCTCTGAAACATCTTTAAAGCCTGTTTTTCCATATTCCCAAGCTTCCTTGCTAGCGATTTTCCCCTCTTTCTTTGGTCTGATCTTCCCGTTGAGAGTAGTCAGGCACCCGGATTTGCTCGCATGTTGAATGCTAGATAATTGCTTACGGAGCTGATCCGATATCAGGTTGAATGGACGAATACATATCTACACAGAATTACTACTTGTGCTTGTAAGCGTGTAGATACTGTGCTAACTATCTGCATAGTTCAAGATATATCAAATTGTACTTTGTAGTCATGTACGAACTATACATCGCCATTTAAACATTACCCAAACAAGAGTCTCGGCCCAGTGGGAGCTCCCCAGCTGACAAATATCACCTGACATCATCGCTGTATTCAATCCCGCAATCTTGACGAAGCCAACCAATCCTCTCGTCTTTTTGCCTGTACCCCGCCCTGAATATCCTATAAAAAGAGACGCTACCTCTTCCCCTTTCGTCACAAACCGCCCACCATTTCGTCCATCTTTACCCGTCTTTTCGGCTCCTTCGCCGGCCCAAATCCCGCCGCCATGTCCGCCGCAAAGACCCGTGCTCAGTCCCTCATCAACGACAACGCTGTCGTCGTTTTCTCCAAGTCATACTGCCCTTACTGTGACTCTTCCAAGAAGTTGCTTGACAGCTTGAACGCGAAGTACACCACTCTCGAGCTGGATCTGGACGGTGAGTCTTTCTCTTTTGCCTCTTTGCGCTGCTTTCTCTGTTCTTCCCAAGAAAGCAGTTCTTGCTTTGGTTTGTCTATACTTCTGATACATGCTTATCTATATATTTTTTTGAAAAAAAAAATTCAAGCGCTAATATGAGTTTGTCACAGAGGAGGGAGCTGCCATCCAGAGCGCTCTTGCCGAGATCTCAAGCCAACGCACCGTGCCCAACATCTTCATCAACAAGAAGCACATCGGTGGCAACTCCGATCTCCAGGGCAAGAAGGACCTGAAGGATCTGCTCAAGGAGGCTGGTGCGATCTAAGCGGTGATGTCACGCAAGCAATAATCACCCGAGGCTCGGGTCTTGAATATACACCAAAGAGGTAGTTTCTTATTGTACAGCCTTTACTATTTACATTTAGACATTTCTTAGGTTTGGTAGATCTATGTATTATGGAGCAATATTTCCATGGCTTGGAATTGGAGGGATCAAGAGAGGACTGCCATCTCTCACCGTTTGATGCGTACTGAGTGGAGCATTGCCATATAGCTCTGGAGTACTTTGTAGAGCCAACAGGGCGTAAAAAGGTGAAAACCGACTTATTTAAATTACAGGTATGTTGATACAAACAAACAAAACCAAAACCATAGCCCAAAAGAACAAATCAGATAACCTTCTGCACGACAGTTCCAAGGGGTCTCTCCACAATTGACATCAACCCTTCGACAATACTCGTCCGGGCCCCCTCACTGGCAACAGTCTTGCCAGCCAGATAATTCAACCAAACAAGCCGACTAATGCGCTCATCAGCAACGTGCCCCATCCACTTGACCGGCTTATCAGGCCCAGGCTGGAAAAGCGCATCCAAAGCGCCGTGGGCATCACGCATCAAAACAAGCGTCTGTCCCTTGGGCACCGACTTCCCCTTCCCAGCACCGAAAACAGCCTTGAAATCATTCATCGAGCTTCCGAAGCTCTCATCCTGGAACTCACCCGGCTCCGCGGCATTCTTCGCCTGCGCTCGTGCAGTGATACCACGCACCCAGCCATCGCGCAGATGCATAAAGTCCGTGTTACGGGTAGGCACGATGCGGAATGCAGTGCGGATGCCGTTATCCTTGATGATAGCCGACCAGGCGGCGTCGCCGCGCTCTGCATCAAGGAGAAGCTCCTTGAGCTGCTGGCGCTCCGGTGAGACGAGGGAGGTAGCGGCGTTTGCGCCGGCGCCGGAAATAGCGGCGTCGTCATCGGCGCCGGGAGTGGGCGGGTGGATTGCTGTGTGCAGGAGGCGCCGTTGTAGCTCGGTGATGTCGGATTTGGCGACGTACAGGCCGACCACGTAGACTTGGATTGAGAGGAAGGAGACGGTGCGGATGCCAAGGCCTAGTAGTTGGTATTCTTCCCCTGTGGACGGGGCTAGATTGTCGCCCGTTTGCTTGCCTTCTGTTGCTTCGGATGTGGGGAGTCGGATTGTGCTTGGGAAGTGGGGGATTGTGCTTGTTCCGGTTGGCACTTGCTCGAGCCCGTCTTGGCCTTGGATTGTTATTAATGATGGGCCGCCGCTGGTGAATCCGACTGGTCCGTCCATGCGCATTGCGCCGTTCTTCGGGGGTGTGGCTGTGGTCTTGTCATCTTTGTTGGTATCTAGTTCGTTCAGTCCGAATAGATCTAGCTTGATGACACCGTAGAGACCGGCTGCGCAGGTAATAATGCCAGCTGCGGAGAGGATCATCTTCCGCTGAGCTTGGGAGGCATGCTGGAGATCCGCCGCTGCGGATGCTCGGGAGCGGAGAGGATTATTGGTTGCATTGGAGCGGATGGAGGTGGTGGAGAGATGCCGGGAGGAGAGGTGTGTTCTGCGGAGTTGTTGCCGGGTCAGGCTTTGGTAAGCCCGCCATGGGTTCTGACGGAGGGTGGAGGCCATTTTGAGCTTGGTTCGTTTGATGAGGAATCTCGAAGGCAGGATTGGCGGGTGGCGGAGATGAAGTGTGGGGATGCACGTGATATGATCTGCATAGTATATCGTCATGCATCAACAAGTGATCTTGATGGAATGAGGTTGTATTTTTTTTTTTGTTTTTATTTATTTATTACTATTATGTATGATAGCATTCTAATTATCTCATGTGAAAATTGGCATAGGATGGTGGTCAGCTGAATGACCAATCCTCTATAGAGAAAGGTCGTGTATGCACTCTGAGATCTAGATATGATGTTTGGTGCTTAGTTAATATTTATTTGACAACAACCTTGTGAGAGCCACCTGTGACTGCAATAGTTGCAGTACCATCGTCATAAGCCACTCCTCTAATCAACTGATCGCCATCAATGGTAATCGAAGGCTTCTTCGACGGAGTGGCATAGGGCAAAGTGATATTCCCAACAGTACCCTTTGGCACCGAGAAAGTTAACACATATCCACCCGAATTCAAAACCCAAGATGCTTTAAACTTCCCAAGAGAGGTGACAAAGCCAGCCTCAGCGAATTCCAGATCTCCAAATTGCGGCGCAAGTTTCCATGTCAATCCTAGTGGCGAGACCACAGAGAGGCCGACAACATATTCGGTCAATGCAGAGGTCGGACCAGAGGACCAGCCATGTGCATGTGAAACATATGATGGATCATAGCCATACCCGCGGTCCATCCGATACCCGAAAGTCCCGTTCTGTAGATAGCCCTCAATCACTGTGCTCTCTGTACCATTTGGGTTGTTGATATACCAACCCCAGCTGCGACGAATGAGATCTAGTGCGCGTGCAGGCTCGTGAGCAATGAAGTGACTTTGAATCTCAAAAGAGGATATGAACGAGGCAATGTTCTCTGGCAATTCAGGAGCTACGGCCCCTATGGGGGTCCAGTTCTGGAGAAGCTTTTCTGAAATACTGGCTGTGCGCTCTTTGTTTACAACACCAAACATGATTGCCATGCTGTTAGCATCTTGTGGATGTAGAGAGGTCTCGGTTGCGTTGTCCTTGAATGCGCCGTACGACTCGTCCCAGCAGTACGTATTTATTGCTTTCTTGAGATTGGCGGCCTGGGAGCTCCATGTGCTTGATAGATTGGTTGAGTCCCCAACCCACAAAGAGAGTGATGCTCCTGTCTCTAGTGTATGATAGAGACTAGAATGTGTGAGCTGGAGAGCCTTGCTGTATAAAGGAATTTGCAACATACATCATCTGTGCTTCCGAGTTGTTATAGCCTTGTTGCCATCTTGCCCAGTCTCGCCTGCCTGTTACATTTAAAAGCCCGCTGGGGTAAGTCACCTTTCCATATATATATTCCATGGCATATTGATAGCTAGCCCAATTCTTCAACAAGAAGTCTGTATCATTGGTATAAAGCACATATTTATAGGTGCCAATCATAGACCACATATGGTATGTATCCGAGTCCTTCTGACTCAATGGTGGGCCGGACTCATCAAATGCACCTGTTGTTTTGTTCTATATTTCCCAGAACTTGTCAGATCCATATTTAAAGAGAAAAAGAAGCCGAACACACCTGGGTATTGTACATAACCTGCAAAGCATTCTTTACGCTTTCCAAATCTCCCAGACTCACAAAAGCCGAAGGAACGGCAATGCCCATATCGCCGGGCCAAACCGCACGATCTCGCTTTGCGCCATCAACAATAATTGTGTCTCCCGGCCCGAGAGTCCCGTTGTTTACCCACCCAGATGGGACACCCTTTGTGACACGGCCGGTATTTACAGGAACCTCATTCGTCTGTAGGGTATATGCACCACTATACCAGATGCGATTCAGAAGCTCATCACTGCAGTGAAAGTACCCTTGATAAGCTCGGAGATTCGACCAAGTGGGCTTAAACGCAAGCTCTAAGCTCAAATCATCAATCCGAACACTGGCAGAATCATCTGTGATCAAGAAGACCGTCAAGTACCGGAATCCACCCCGCAGGTATTTGTCCGGCATGACATACGTGCCCTTCCCAGTAGAAGAGATATTTGCATACAAAGCGCCGTCATGATATAGAGCGCTTGACGAGTCAGACCACTCTCCAATCCAATTTTTAGCTTCTGTAAACGCCAGCCCTAGAGCTCCGGTGCCGGTGGATGTGTAGTCTAGATGGACGATGCCACCCACTTCAATGCCAAAGTCGAATACAATAAGTGACCCGTTGCCATGTAATATTGCTTTGTAAGGATGCAAAGAGTCTGTGACAGCGTTTGTTTTCAACTCTGATAAGGTTGAGGCTGGTCGTATTGTTCGCGATGTCGGTGCGTATATGTTATTTTCCCATGGTCCGCTGAATGCAGTGTCTGTAGGCCCAGAGCAAGTGGTATCACGCCAGCAAGTGTTTGCAAAAGATAGCGAGAAGAGAGACCAAAGAATCAATCCCACACTATGCCAATATAGCTGTGCCATTGGTGGTTGAATGGAAAAAGAGTTATCTGTATATCGTAGCAAGATATTAAAAGTATAAAATACAATGAATAGCACAGATGGGAATGGTTAAGCTGTGCCATAGTGAAATTTGGAAAGCTTCATCTCTGCGTATTCGCGATTGGTGGAAGAATCATGGCAAATGATGTGGTATTTACAGGATTTGGATAAGGATCGGCGTAACAAGCACCCAGAAGGCTTTGAAATCGATGGCTTTACTGTATATTCCATGCAACCTAGTCTTTTCCCCGCAGTTGATTTTCTCCGCAGGGTTATGTCGCGATGTTCACTCGGTGTAAAGCCCACCGAGTGTAACATGCCAAATTCAAGTAAGTGCACAGTTCTATCGCTAGGGGATATAATGCATTGCTCTTTACCAGAAAGATGAAATGTTGAACCGTGAGTTCTAATTATCAACTCTAGCTCACCATGCGGTTATTCGGCATTCCTTCCCTGGCCCTACCTTTAGGGCTGGCGCTGTCAACTGTTGTGTATGCAAATGAAGAACGCAGCTCAAATGTCTGCACTGTCAAAGCCAATGGAAACCAGAAAGATGATGTCCCTAACATCCTGGAAGCTTTCCATCGGTGTGGTAACGGTGGTACAGTCATTTTTCCAGAGGACCAAACCTACTGGGTCGGTACTCGGTTGAATCCTGTTGTAAACGATATAACAATTGAATGGCGCGGAAAATGGACAGTGAGTTAGATGTCACTATAGCCAATGATAATGCAACTAATATAAACTAGTTCTCTGATGATTTGGATTACTGGCGCAATTACTCATATCCAATTGTCTTCCAAAACCACGCCGCTGGATTCATTATCACAGGCCACAACATCAGGATTAATGGGTATGGCACTGGCGGGATTGATGGTAATGGGAATGTCTGGTACACAGCCGAGAAAGGCGAGACACAGCCTGGTAGACCGATGCCGTTTGTATTTTGGAATGTATCCGATGTTAGTGTCGAAAACTTTTACGTCAAAGATCCCCAGTTATGGGCCATAAACATCATGAACGGAACCAATATGCGCTTCAATAACATCTACTGCAATGCGACTGCGGTAGATGCACCATACGGCGAGAATTGGGTCCAGAATACGGACGGATTTGGTATGCCCATCATCCCAGTTTCCTCGCAGCCGACTAACACTGTGGATAGATACAATGGACGCGGAGAATATCAAACTCAGCAATTTCATCTACCAAGGTGGAGATGACTGTGTGGCAATCAAACCGCGATCTTACAATATCGATATCTACAATGTCACTTGTCGTGGTGGAAATGGGGTTGCTATAGGCAGTCTGGGCCAATACCAGGAAGACTCAAGCGTGGCTGATATCCGCGTCGATAACGTCAAGATAGTCCGATACAATGAGGACATGCACAACAGCGCATATATCAAAACGTGGGTCGGTGCACTTATACCACAGAGTTCGTATGAGAGTGCGGGGCTCCCTCGCGGTGGTGGCTGGGGCAGCATTCGGAATGTGTTGCTCTCAAACTTCGAAGTCCATGGAGCTAATAACGGACCCACTATCCAACAAGACAATGGAGATAATGGTTCGTATTCGGGGACGAGTTTGATGAGTATTTCCAACGTGGCATTTGTAAATTTCACAGGTTATATGGAGAGCACTTCGACGAAGGTGGCATCTGTTTCATGCTCGAATGTGCAACCGTGCTACAATATCGATTTTGATGACGTGATTCTATATCCACAGGAGAATGCGACGATGCCGGGGGTTGGGTCGTGCAAGTATACAATGGAAGGAGGGGTACACGGGCTTGATGGATGCTGAACGTCCTTCACATTTTCACTTTCACTTTAGGTATAAAGAATAAAGACTTCAGACATAGTGTTCTTAAAGAACAAAGTCGCTATGTAATATTTTGAGCTGAATGGGTTAGAATTCCCAAGTTCTACCTCAAGAACAAAATCATAATACAAGTTATGCTTAAGCATAAATCGAACCAAAACGGCAAAGCCCCGCAGCCCCACCTGGGCACTTTCCTGTATGACCTCGGGACGTTCCCAAGGTTGACCATTTTGTTTGTTTTGTCTTCTTTTGACCTTATTTCAACCTCGCTGATTGTCTACGACCAAGCTAAAATGCCCGAGGAAACAGTTCGACCTGCCTTTGAGGGCCGTGAGCGCCCACTTCTTTCCTATGGCATCGCCTTTCCTGCAGCTATAGCAGGCCATCTCAATGGCACATTCCGGGCTTCCCGTGTATACGTGATTTGCTCAGGGTCATTGGCGAGAAATACGGATGTCATGAACCAGCTAGAGTCTACTCTAGGCCCGGATAAGCTAGTTGGTCATTGGATCGGTATGCGGAGCCACACTTTGTGGTCAGAGGTGCTGCAGATTGCCGAAGAGGTTAGGACTGTGCATGCTGATCTGCTCTTGACTGTTGGAGCTGGTAGCTTGACCGATGGCGCCAAGATCATTGCATTAGTTGGTATACCTTTTCATACTTTCACTAATTTTTTTGTTTCTGTTTACATTCTATCTCTTCCTAGAAGATGATACATATATGTTTACTCTCAGCCTAACATCCCCCTCAGGCCCTCGCAAACCAAGTCAGCACACCAGAAGAGCTTGAAACCCTTGCAGAAGGCCCCAAAAAGCGAGTAGGAATCAAAGCACCAACTCTCCCGATCATTTCCGTGCCAACGTCTCTATCCGCCGGCGAATACTCCAACTTTGCTGGCGGCACGGAAGACCGCTCAAAGCGCAAATACAGCTTCCAACACCCAACTCGTGGACCCGAGCTGGTTATTCTCGATCCAGAGCTGGCGAAAACGACCCCCAATTCAATCTGGCTCAGTACAGGTGTGCGTGCAATTGATCATTGTGTTGAAAATCTGTGTTCTTTGTCAGGTACGACTACGGCATCGGACAAACTGGCTCAGCATGCGCTGGGGTTGTTGGTTCCTGGTCTCTTGCACTGCAAGAAGGACCGATCAGACCGTGATGCACATCTACAGTGCCAACTTGGATCAGTGGATGCTATGGCGGCCTGTACTAGCGGGTTAGTTGAATTGGGTGCTAGTCATGGGATCGGGCATCAGGTATGCGATTGCTTTCCATTTTTTACCTTCTAAGGCATCCGCGGGCGCATCTGACTAACATTTATCTAGCTTGGTCCACTGGGTGTTGGCCACGGTGAAACCAGTTGCATCTTGCTCCCCGCTGTGTGTAAGTTCAATGCAAAGTACAATGCCAACCGCGAAAAACAAGCTAGCGTACGCCAATTTCTGATTCGAGATCCGGTCGTGTCGGAGGTGCTACGTGCTCGCTCGGTCAACGTGGAAGCCTCCGACTTGGGCGATATTTTGGATGTTATTGTCCGCGAACTGGGAATGCCTCGGTCCTTGAGCGATGTCAAGGTAGGGCGGGACCAGTTGGATGGACTGGCGGAGAATAGCCTACATGACCGTTGGTGCAAGACAAACCCAGTGCCACTGAAGGAAAAATCCCAGGTATTGGAGATCTTGGAGATGGTAGTTTAACCGTTCATATGTATAATCCCACTCAGTGGACTTCTTGTTCGCCGAAGCCATGTTTCCCTCTGCAATCTTTATTCAAGGAGAATTCCCAACAAGGCAGCTTCATAACTAGCATCATATCCGTATAAGCAGTATTATCCACCCCTAATATTAACTAAGAGAAGTATACATGAACAAAATCTACTACAAGGGACGGGTTTCTTGTGTAGGAGTAGGTCAGTTAGGGCTAGTGTCTTACTATACTTTGCTTCAAGATTATACCCTATGGGTAAGGCCGGGGAGTCCTGGCAATAAGTGAGTAGATGCTTCGATGTTCTGTTAAATTTTGTTTTAGTTTTCAATTTCTAATTTCCAAATAGTTATCGCGGTCGTGACATTCTATATATTTACACCAAAGACATGTAAGTGTCCTGACCACCTGGGCAACCAACCCTACCCCCAAATGCAATTTACAACAAGTCCTTCATTCTACACTTTTCAACTAAAATGGCGATTTCATATTGACTTTGGGATCCTCTCCCAATTGATTGATAAGCGGCACCCCAACACCACACATTTCACGTTACACATCAGCTTGCGCCATCTCTGGGGCTGCACTGCCGACAACTTCTTCAGAAAAGCTATATAACCATGTCTCTCGCCAAGGACATTCTCTTATTCGGCGTAACAGGCACCATAGGCTCCTTCATCCTGGACGCCATCCTCTCCGAGCGCTCCCAATTCGGCCGTGTCGCCATCTTCACTTCCCCGCACACAGCTGAAACCAAAGCTTCGCAGCTGGACAAGCTGAAAGAGCAAGGTGTAGAGGTGATTGTGGGTAATATCGAAGATGAGAATGCCGTGAAAGCAGCATATGAAGGTAGGAATCCCTTTTTTGCACCATAACATTCGTGCATAATGACTCAATGACCCTCCTCAAATATCAAACCGCCCAAACCACCAAACTAAGGACTAACCGCTAAGCCAAACAGGAATCGACACAGTGATTTCAGCTTTAGGCCGCAACATCCTAGCCCAACAGATCCCCCTCATCAGACTCGCAGCTGCCAGCCCTGCGGTAAAATGGTTCCTGCCCTCTGAATATGGCACGGATATCAAGTATGGACCGGCTTCGGCGAACGAGAAGCCGCACCAGCTGAAGTTGAAGGTGCGCACGTACCTTGAGAATGAGATTTCACGCGACGATCTCGCCTATTCGTATGTAGTCACTGGCCCATTTGCGGAGAAGTATCTTCACCTCGTGCCTGGGTTGGAGGAGGCTGGTGGGTGGGATGTTAAAGGGCGGAGGGCTGTTTTGTTGGGTGAGAAGGAGAGGGGAGGGGTTAGTTTGACAACGATGAAAGAGTAAGGTTCCTTCTTCTTTTTCTTTCATTGCTTGTCTTGGCTGACTATTCCGATAGTGTTGGAACTCTTGTTCTGAACACTCTGCTTCATGCCACGGCCGAGACGCGCAATGCTTCCTTGTATGTTAATTCGTTTACCACAAGCCCTGATCAGATTCAGGCGGCGTTTGAGCGCCAACTTGGCGGTCAGCCGTGGGATGTGTCTCGTACATCGCTGGAGAATTTGCGCCAGGCGGAAGCTGCGGCGTGGGAGGCTGGGAATCCGGCGGCTACTGTGTTGACTTTGCGTCGGATTTGGGGCGAAGGCGGAGCGCTGTATGCGAAGCGGGATAACGGCTTGATCGGGGAGCCGAATGTGATGGGGCTGGAAGATGTGGTTGCGAATGAGATCCAGAGAGTATCAGAATTGTAGATAGCTTGGCTTCGTTTGTTTTTACATAGTAGTTAGCCACATAGCCAAGGCCGGCATTTGATCTACATGGACATCGCGCACACTGTGGAATCCAACGTCTAAAGCTCATGGCATTCGTACGTAGGAGCTAAGAATTAAAGAAACGTGTCGGGGGTTCGGGTAACTTCAGATTTCACATGACCGAGGGGAATGATTTGGGAAATAATAAAAAAGGGGAAAAAGCTCTCCGGATATAAAACAAAAGGTCTGAGCTTTATTGGAAGAACTTGCGCACTCTTTCCTGGCTGGCCGGGTCCACAGAAGCCAGAATCTGGTCTGCATTTGCGCCGGTCGCTGCCACCAGCTGCTTGGCGGATGTGGCCACCCGGGAAGCAGTCTGTCCCTGCAGGGTAGCTGCCTCGAGTGCCTGCACGATGAAACCGAAGACACGGTCAGCCTTAGCAAAGACAGCCGGGTTTTGCCTGGTAGTAAAATATTAGTATGAGTATGAGACAGGGTTGATCAAGAAACGTACTGGTCAATCAACTGTGCAATAAATGAATAGGCATAGGGAGCAGCCTCCTCGTCGTAGGTAATGGGCAAAGTTTCGATCCAGTTTGTCACGACATCCTGGGGAGCCTGGACCTTAGATGGGTTGTAGTGCAGGATCTTGGCAATACTGGCAGATGCATTCTCCGTTGCGAACACATTCTCCTCTGTGCGGGATTGCGCATGCTGTGTAACCTGGAACAAGCTGGGGAGGCTGGCTGCCACAAAGTCGCTCCAGGCGGCGCCACCCTTTTGCGCAGCCACACCCACTCCGTAGGCCGCTGCCTGACGGTTGGCAGCATTCTCATCTTGCAGACCGGAGGCTAAAGGCTGCATTATATGGTCCTTGAATGTCCACGACTCTTCGCCACAGAATTCGAGCACATCATCCATGATGCAAAGAGCCCACTGCCGTTGTGTCGGGTCTTGGCTTGTGATAAAAGCGTCGTAGAATGGAATCAATTGCTGCCAGGTTGGCAGGAACGAGTTGCCCTGGTTCTTAAAGATGGTGTGGAATGCCTTATTCATGTCGCTCAATAGGTTTTGATCGTCCTCAACGGCGTACTCGAAGTCTAGGTTCTCCTCGTCACCATCTTCGAGCTCAGCCTGCTCCTCCAAACGTTGCTTCACGCGCATCTGGTAGTCCTCAAGGGTCGACTTCGCCGATTCTATGAACGCCTGCAAGTGCTGGGGGGTGAGGGAGTTTCTGCCAACCACCTCTACTGACTCATAGAAGCACTGGTACATCTCAGCCAGTGTGTCAACTGTCGGCTCAGCGCTCAGAACTTCAATGATCTTTTCGGCGACCTTGTTCCACATCTCGGCGAAGCCCGGCGACTGGCCACCGTGTGACT
Organism: Penicillium sclerotigenum; assembly: GCA_928213465.1. Lineage (NCBI taxonomy): Eukaryota > Fungi > Ascomycota > Eurotiomycetes > Eurotiales > Aspergillaceae > Penicillium > Penicillium sclerotigenum. The sequence continues at coordinate 146,861 of CAKMRK010000234.1, read as the reverse complement.
TCTTGTAGGAGTTCAGCAGCTGGGGGATCAGCTTAGCAGCGGATACTCGAACGGGGTCGTGGAAGAAGAAGGCAAGACCAGGGACCGCAATTTTCTCCATGGTTTCCAGGACGTAAGACTCGAAGTTTTCCTCGAGAATTTGGGCGTAAATCGTGATCAACTCAATAGCGGTATTCTTGTCTTCAAGAGCACTGGTCTTGATACCGATAATCTTGCCTTTGAGCGGCACCAGCTCCCAGCCCTCATCCTGCTCAACCTGTTCGATCTGATCCTCGTCATCGAGCAGCTGGATATCGGCCTTGGCGGCAGCTACGGCTATAAGAGGCGGCATAACACCGGGGAGATAAGGCACGAAGTCTCGGCCTAGAACACGGCACATACGGCCCCAGCAGTGAAGGAGGTACTGTGACTGTGGGTCGTCTGCGTCGACGATGTTTTGCTGAATGTGGCCGAGAATCTGCACAAGGTTCAGGGCGTCTTGACCCATCTTCTCCTTACCAACGGCGAGTGCGATGAGAGTAGCACACTCCATGGCCTTGGCACGAAGTAGGCGGTACTCCTTACCCTGTTCCTCCTTGAGAACATTGAGCAAAAGAGGCATCAGAGTAGTGTAATACTGATCGAAAGCGGCCTCAGCTGAATCGGCGATGGTGGCAATGGTGGACAGAGCCTGCTCCTGCAGATAACGCTTAGGGCTGCGCAAGAGGTCCAAAAGATGGCTGAGCAGGTTTCCGAGGTATGGCTCCAAGGTACTGCGCTCAGCCTCCTCGCAGAAGTTGACGAGAGCGGCGGCAGCGTGGGATTGCACGCGCGGCTCAGTAGAAGCGAGAACGGGAATGATGTTAGTGAGGACAATCTCATGGTACTTCTCCTGCATGGTGCCGGCAAAGTCGGTACTCATTTGACCAAGAGCGTTGCAGCCTGCATAGCGGACTCGAGGATGGGGGTCTTGGAGCGCAGGAACAACAAGTGCTAGAACTTGGTCTAGCTCACCAACCATGAGGTCGCGACAACCTTCAGAGATGGCGGAGATAGCCATCAAAGCAGCATGACGGTCGCGCCAGTTGGTAGACGACATCATGCGAGGAATCCAAGAGAATGCGGGTTGGAGGATGGCCTGTCCACCCAATTTGTTGGCAAGACGGTCCATGCACTGCTCACCCGCGATATGATTGAGGTCGTTCTCTTCAGGCTCAAGCTGTTACTAGTCAGCGGCATGTCAGCTATGATGACAGAAATACAAACACTTACATCTTCAGACGCGTTCCATTCCTCCGCGTCGTCGTCATCCGCACCAACATCAGTCATCAGACTCAGACATTGTGTGACCATTTCCTGTGCGAACTCCGGCTCCTTCTTGCACATATTTGGAGCATAATCGGCAAAGGTAGCCATCAATTCGAGTGCGTTCTGGCGCACCTGGTCACTGAGATCCTTGTCACCAATTACACTAATACTGAACTTAACCAAGTTGTTGAACATGGCCTTGAACATTTTCGGGCAGATTTCAGCCAATTCGACCAGGGCGAGCAGTGCTGAGGACAGCTCTTCGCTCTCAGAGGACTCCTTGAGAGGAGGAAGAATATTGAGAAGGTCTGGCATGAGTCCGAAGAACTTAGGCTGGGACTTTTTGGAGATCGACCGGAACAACGAAGCGAATGCTTCCATAGCGGAAATCCGCACCTGATGAAATGGTTAAAATTGAGTTCGAAATGTATAGCAAGATGTCGACATACGGAAATATTATCGTCTTTGAAACCCTTGGTGAAAACCTCCACAACAGCCTCTTCGTGCTGCTTCTCAATGATACCAGGGGTGGTCGTGAACACACGGTATGCGGTTTCCCGCAGGCCTGAGTCAGGGCTCTGGCTTGCTTGGAAGAGGACACCGAGGAGTTCAGGCCACTGTTCGTCTATAAATCACAGGCAAAATCGTTAGAACCAACAGTCCTCATTTCATCAAGGGTAGATTCGAATCGCATACCATTATCGGTGTATTGCCGAGCCACCTCAGCCAGTGTGTCTCCAATTTTCTTGCGTACATCGGTGACGGTCTCACTGGTAAGGGAAACGACCAGCTTCTCACGAATGGCGATTCGCTGCTCGTTGGGGAGGCTCGAGAAAATCTCCTTGTTGTCACCCGTGGCGGGATCCTTTCGGTTTTTTGTTGCGATTCTTCGGAAAAGCACAGCGGAGAAAGCACGAGTCTGTGAACAGGAGTTTCCCCATTAGCTTTTGTCCCAAATCATAATGAGATTCCGCTATTGGTTCGGTCATCGGTTGTTTGCAACACCCCTCCTTTCAAGCAACCGCACCCCTAGAGTCCAGTGCAACTTACTATTGTGTCCTCTGCACCCGCAAGCTGTTCCGCCAATCCCATCAATAAGACATCTGGTCGGTTCTGAACCCAGTCATTGTTAAGCTGGTCTTCCGCCTGGGATCTGACGACATTGTCGGGTGTGCTCAAGGCGCGGAGCAGCTGAGAAAGCGCGGTGTGGATTTCGGGAGGTAGGAGGGACATATTGGGCGTGTCTGTTCCCAAATTCCAGACGATCCAAGCAACCCAGTTCTTTCAACCCTCGTGGAAGTAATTTGGTGGGGATAGAGGGGTGGAACGAAGGCGAGGAGTTTTGTTTTTGGTGGGGCGGGGAGAGAGGGAAAAAAGAAGAATTTCTGATTAGGAGAGCGATAGATGGATAGGCCCTTCGGGGGTGCAGAAGAATGGAAGTGCCGCTCCAATCACACAACAAGAGGAGAGCAGATTCAATAGAGGATTTCGAGGCCTTCAGATCTGACTCTCTCTCGACTAAAAATGCAAATTAACTGTACAAATAATCCAAGGACAACCCATAGAGTCCATAGTGATGATAATCGCATCTGGGCGCTAAACCAAATAGGGTAATTCCAGGCCACAAGGCCAAGTGAAGTCCAATAAAGATACTATGGAGAACTCAAAGATTGTTGGCACAGGCAAAGATTTGCTTAGTTTGTAGGCTAACACTGTAATGGACGTATAGGATTGTCAGATCAGAGTCTATATCGAACAATTATTTGCATTGAAGGCTAAACTAAGGCCGCAACTGCTCACACGAACAGCGGTATCTGACCGCGGCACGAAATATCGATATTAGAACAAAACGGGTATGCAACACGCCAGACAGGAAAAGAATCTACTACGCTTTCTCCAGGGTGCTTGATATCCAAGTTGAATGAGACGAAGGGAAGTATTTGGAGAGAAAAAGAGGGTTTCGGGAATAGACCAAAGGCCGGATATTTTTACCGACCACTGGGGCGGCTGAGAATGAACACACCCACAATAACAGCAGCCAATGTGACAATGGCACCAGGAAGCAGCAAGTCGTTGGGGACGCCAGCAATCAGTTGCTCGTCTGGCGCGTGAGAGGGCACGGCTTGCTGCTGGGGCGGGGCCTTGCTGACGGGGGATCCTTGCGATGCAGCTTCCTCAACGACGCTTTGCTCTTCGGTAGGAGTCACAATCTTAACATGATGGGCTTCAACTGGTGCAGGGATGGGTGGCTGGGAGGGGTCATGGACAAACAGATCGACCTTCTCGCGGTGAGTACGGCGGGCCAGTTCGATGGCATCCGTCATATCCTGATCCGTGGTGATGGAGACGGTATCACCTTCGTTATCCATGTAGCTGAGCGCATATCCAGTGTTGCTTAGGCAACCATCCTCAACGGTAGCAGCGCCACCAACAGCCTCGACTTCCTTGCCAAGTTTCGCTGTGACTTGCGATACAAGGTCGGTAACGCCGTTGGTGGTAAGGACATTCACACGGTGCACTCGGCCACCGGGGGCCTTGAACTTGAAGGGGAATGGAGTAGGAGCAGCCGGTTCTGCTGGGTGGTGCTGAGAAACAACTTCAGAATGCTCATCACCGTGGTGCGATGCTGAGTCGTTGGGAAGAAGACTGTTGTCGTAGCCTGAGCGAGTGAGGTCAGGGCTCACAACTGAACGGTGTGGGGTATTTGGTTGCTGGCTGTGGCCGCCGGAGATCATTGAGTCTGACTCGTGATCCATCGATAACCAAAATTTGTTCCATGCCGGGCCCTCGTCATCTTGGGTTGACATAGTGTTAATCTGTTCAAGGGTGGCATAAGTGAGCTTCAACACATCCACCATGCCGACAATTTCACCGCCCTCGTTCATCACGGGCAGGTTGAGATAGTGGCCATCTGTTCTAGAGTTAGCATGCTTCGGATTTAATTGTTGATTGAAATGACTGACCATGCATCTTGCGAAGCGCGGCTTGAATGCTCATATCCGACGGGGCGAAATCGGGGTGAGGAGTCATAACACGCACAACACTGCAAGTGGAAGGATCGAGGCCAGGGGCAATAACACGAAGAACAATATCCTTGCTGGTGAAGATACCAGTGATCGAGCCTTGGTCCTGGACTAGCAGAGCAGTAGTGTGGTTTTCCTTCATCAGAGCCGCAGCTTCCTTGACAGTGGTGCGGACCGAGACAGTGACCGGCGGCAAGCCATCCAAGACAGTCTCAAGGGTCGGACCGGACATCTTTGATCGCAATGCCTCCACATATTGGATGACCTGCTGGGGCTGACTAGAGCCAAGTTCTGTCTGCACACCTTCTAGCGCATCGTACAGCTTGCGAGATGAACTGTATGCGCGTTCCAACTTTTCCATAGCATCGTAGAAGCACTTGGTAATATCCAAAACACCAGAGATGTCCTGGTTCTCATCCATGACAGGCAAATGTCTGAATCCCTTCCGCACCATAAGATCGAGCGCGTCGGTAGCGCTGGTGTCCGTTCTCGCGCACAGTGGGTTCTTGGTCATGATCTCAGCGACGGAGACTTCTCGCGCCTTCAGGCCCATTCCGATGACTCGGAATGCCAGATCCTTGGCAGTGAAAATACCCGCGATGCGCTCGTTATCGTCGGTGACCAGTACACAGTCCTCTCTCTTGGCGGCCATAAGCTGAGCAGCCTCTGCGATGCTCATGGCGGGCTTGATCTGGAGGGCTTGGCTGGGCTTGAGGGCGAGCACGGTGCCGGGAGGAGCTTTGCGGGAGCTCCTCGATTTTGCCGGAGCGTTCCTCTTTTTGTTGAGGTCGGCCTCCATTTTGCGGCGGATAGCCTTGTGTGGAGGTTAGCTAAAAGCCAAAGCTCAAATTGAGCATCAGGGAGATCACTCCTATGGGGAGCCATGACGTACCTCATCACGTTTTGACTGGTTCTGTCGCTGTCTGCTACTCGCGGCGCTCATTGTGCCACTTCCGACGTCGCTAGAAGGTGTGTTGTTTGTAGCTGAAGATTCCGGTCTGGGTCGTGGGATGTGGGAAGAGCTGGGATCGTTTCCGAAGTCGGGCAGCCTTCCTCTCCCGATGGTCTGATTGGGCTTTCCCCGAAAAGTACCTGTGGCCGACATAATAATGCCGAAAGGGGAAAGTCTCAATGAAAAATAGAGAGAAAGAAAGGGAGATAACACAAACAAAACAAGGATGTCAGGCTGTGAGACTGTTACGGGAGAAAAAGCAAGGAGAATTCCTCGGAAGGAGAAGAAAAATGGGCAGTTCAATAGTCGATCCTAACAGGGGTGTTTCTTTCGTTAGTCGGGGATGAGGAGCCATAAACAGTGAGTGACACGGTACAATCCGGGCGCTAGGCCCCATTAGGTAGACACACTGCTCGTGACTCTTTGCACGTGATCCACGTGATCCCCGAGATCTTACGCCTGATATTCAAGGCACCAACCCCGTGACCCATCTCGCTTAAGGGCTTAGGGCTACCCGCACAACGGAATCCAATCCATCCCGAAAGAGACTTTGTGTGAGCGAGCTTCGACAACCCACTCCCGACAAGTCAACCGTACGCTATCTCCCCCCCTTCACCCACAGACCAGTACCTGACCATCCACAGAACAAACCGTCAAAATGGTCAAGAAGAGGGCGAACAAGTAAGACCAACAAATCCCCCATCTCTGCGAAAACAGTATCCCATTCGACATCTCCGCAATGACGCCGACGGAAGCGCACACGACATACATCTCCAAATACATCGAAAATCGCGACCTACGCACATTGCCGGACAACAAGAATGGGAGACTGGATTTCGATCGATTCGCAACTTCAGGGGCACGGTAACTAATGATTTGATAGCGGCCGCAACAAGAATGGCCGCGGCCACGTCAAGCCTGTGCGTTGCTCCAACTGCGCTCGCTGCACCCCCAAGGATAAGGCCATCAAGCGCTTCACCATCCGCAACATGGTCGAGTCCGCTGCCATCCGTACGTGACCACTCTCCCGATACCTCGAATCTACGACAAGATCTGAGATCTTTTGCTACGACTCATTGGAGGAATTCCAGACGAACCAGTGCAACTAACGATTTTCGATCTACAGGTGATATCTCCGAGGCTTCCGTCTTCGCTGAGTACTCTGTCCCCAAGATGTACCTGAAGCTCCAGTACTGCGTGTCCTGCGCCATTCACGGCAAGATCGTCCGGTACGTTTCCACCGATTCCCCTCGATACTCAATCGCATTTCATGTACTAATTTCTCGCCAACAGTGTTCGCTCCCGCGAAGGCCGCCGCAACCGTGCTCCCCCTCCCCGTATTCGCTTCAACAAGGACGGCAAGAAGCTCCAGCCCCCCACTGCCGCCAAGGCTTTGTAAGGAGATGAATGTCGCATGACGAACAAAATAAAATGGAACTAGTTTGAAATGAATTCTTTTATTTTGTCTTCACTCTTCGCATTGGTGTTCTTCTCGACCGGATCGCAGGGGTGATGCTCGGTCCCAAAACTGCCGGCCTGCTTCTACACTGAGGATGAAAAAGATGGCACCAATCGTGCGATGAAGGCAGGTTGGATGTCTCTTTAGCATTGTGATGTTTATGAGCCCGTTGACGACGGCTTGTTATGACTGGGAGGAAGGATGGTCCAAGTCCAAACAAGGACTTACAAAATATCAAAAATTCCTACAAAACATGATTGCATGACGTAGAAGCATCTGGAGTAGTTTTGCTGGGTATGTTGCTACTAAGCATGTACAAAATTCATGGGTACAAGTACCCTTTCTCGAAATAGTTTCCATACATGTCTACCGTTCCGGTCCGCACCTTTGGCATGGGGTTCCGCACGACCTTCACCTCTCCCTTCCAATGGCCTTCGACATAATGTGATACGGAAATATGGGGCGATGGTGGCATTAGGAGCCCGGAACCACCTGTGCCAAGCGTGCTTCGCCGTCCTCTCTCACGACGAACAACTTGCTCATACTCAGCCTTCTTGCCGCGACGAAAGGCCGCAAGCTCTGCCACAAGGTCAATCATCTGGACCTGTGACTTCTGCTTTCTGTCTACTGCAGTCCCTGGTGGACCGAGGTTGGCGGCACTTTGTGGAAGCTGACGCCCGAGTCGATGAGAATCGGGTGAATGCAACGAGTCATCCTCCGAGGGCATAAGCGAGACTTTTTCGTTAAGGACAGCCATTGGAAAGTATTTGCCAGGATCATTTTCAGGAACTCCACACTCTTCTTCACCGAAGAAGCTGAAATCATTGGTGGCTGCAGACCAAAGATTCTCTGAGTCGCGGTCACCGGTGCTTGAATGGCCTGTAGCATTATATTGGTTCCCGGGTTTCCATGATGTCAGTTTGGAAGTATCAGCAGGTGTGATTTCGAGAACTAGACGCCGCAAGCCAAAGAGAGATCGTGACCGCTGCTGCTCGGCTTGCATGCGCGCTTGCCCTGGTGGGAGGGAGTAGTCTGATCCTGCTTGTAGAGTTGCTAGCAATGCTTCGTTTGAGCAGGCATTAATGAACCGAATGAGGGCAGAGAGTATTGAGGAGTTGGGCGTTACGTGTGAGGGCACATCTGTCAGTACCAAAGATTCCATGTGAGGAATATGTGATGGGTGTAGGTAAAGGAACCGGCTTTCTTTCCCTCCTTGAAGTGGGATCGATTGATTACGTGGTCGCTTTGCCAATAATTCCTGTACTATCTGTGCGAGAGAGTCATCCAGAGAGATTGGGGAGCTGCATCGCATGGTTGCCTGGAGAGAAAGATTTGTCGCAAGCGTGTCGCAGTCTGAAGACATTGAAACGGACGGTAAGGTGCTTCCCTCGGCCTGCTCGATATCCCAGGTGTTTGTCCTAGAAGCACCGAAGACTGTACCTGGATTGGCGCCTCCGAGTATTGGGATAGGCTGTACAACTTCTGGAGCAAAAGCTGACCCACGCCTGACCGATGGTGCAGGCTCATCCTCGTAGGGTTTCAATGGCTGAGAAGGCTTTAGCCTTTTTGTTTTTGAAGATGAGCTAATTGAGCCGGTTGTTGATGTATCCGCAAGTTCGAAGACAGGTCTTGTCTCTTCGGGCAACTCATAAACCTGCTGGGAGGTATCTAGCTCGAATTGCTCGACTTCGCGGGGGCTCTCTTGTGCTGAAAGCTCTGGAAGAAACTCATCGTTGGATGCAGCGTCTTTAGCTGGTGGCTGGCCAGTGAGAACAGCATGATGCGCTCGGAAGTAGATCAAATTGTCCCCTGCAATCTTACCCAGGATTGGGACTAGCTTTTCAGCTCCGGGATACTTCTCCTCCCCGTAATGATGCGCCTGATGTGCCTTGTCCGGAGTTCTTATGGTGCCGCAATCCAGAGCGTGTAGCCGGGATGAGCCTAAAAGACTCCCCACAGCTTCCACGGATATTTGATTGCCAGCAATATAAAGATGGGTTATTCCCGTATGTGGCAGGTCTTCAACCCATGGATGGAATAAAATAGGCTGAGCGAGAAGCTTCGCAAACTGCTCATCCAAGTCTGGCCGCTTGAAGAAGTCCGAGCCAGACTCATGGATTGCAAAGTGGGAGAAGGGGCCTGGCGAAGCTGGGGGCTGCCTTGAACTTTCTTGTCCTTCTCTCTCATTTGGCGGGAGGAAGGATTCCTGGAGCAGGGAGCGAATTGCTATGTCAGTGAGCAAGTTGTCTCTCAAATCCAAACAACGGACTCTTCGTCCAATCGCATTGGCTAGAAATTCAGCGTCATGGTCCTTCAGCCCGATGCCACGCAATTTAAGTACTCGAAGAAACGGCATTTGAGCTAGTGTAGACAGTACATTTCGGTCTCGTGCTGGGGTAGTGTACGAAAGATCCAGGTAGGTCAATGCCGGAAACAAGAGGAGAGTCTGTGCGAGGCTTGCGGAAGTAGTATTCGGCTCACGTTCAGCCAACAAGAGCCGTATATTATACTGGCTGGATCTCTCGTCGGTTTTCAATGCTGTCATTGCATGGTGGTCAAAGAAAGGCAACTTCGAGACCATCAGACAATGAAGACATGGAAGGAATTCGAGAATGTCCCTCAACCAGCCCGGTCGTGGACCACCATATATCTCCGAGAGAGCGGGTGGGAGATGAAGGGTATGGGTCAACGCCCGCACCTCTTGTCGGGCGTATTTCAGTGTTCTTCGGAATCGAGTGAGAGCCACTATGTGATCCGGTCAGGTATTGCTTTTTGAGCAATCTCTGTTGTTGATATTATTACTTACCATAGACTGCATCATTATCTGTACCAAAATGAGATGCAGGATCACCCCAGAGGAAGGGCATAAATAGACCATGCCATCTGTGGCAGACTAAAGATGCAGCACATAGGTCGCTGGAAGGGATGTAGCGAGCAATAATTGTCCAAGCATCTCTGTCTGTTGCGGATTCATAAGATGGTGGAATGAGATCCATGTTAACTATGTTCTTGAATTCGCGATTAAAGACATCTGGACTTTGTGTTCACGAAAGATGGTAATCCCAGGGGAGTTTGGCCCGATGAGTTGCCCGACTCAGCCACAACAATTTTACGGCATCATTCTAGCATAGGCAATAGACTATTGGTCAAAGGATTTTGACTCTTTTCGCTTGATATTGTTTCTGTTATTTTCGATCTGATGAGATTCATGGCAGTTGAATTCCACCAGATATGACGTCACTGAATAAACTATATGGAACTGGGGTTAGCCAGGTGTACAGTTCTTTTTGGGTGTCTTTTTTTTTAAAAAAAGATTTTTTCTTCTCGATTTTATAACTTCTAAAAGTATACTGAACAAGAATAATAGGCCGCTCATGCTGCCTTTGTCCTTGACGACGTAACACTTCAATAATCACCTGGGCCGATCTACATATTTGGCCCGAAACGATATAAAGATTGATGTAGATGGAACTATTGAGTTTGCCTAGTCAAAAGGGTGCCATTCAGAAAATACCCATTGCACCATTTCCACCCAGGGCTGGAAAGCCCAATTGCCTATTAAAAGCATCCCGAAATACTGGATCTCGTGACAAACCACCCACACCCTGCTCAATAAGCTCCATCTTGCGGAGCCTGGCTTGAAGCACCGCGCACATATCAGCCCAAGCACAAACATTACCTGCGAGACCTTCGAACAGACTGTAGGGCTCATCAGGCATGCGATAATCTTCGTCAGAAGATGCAGGCGAGGTGTTGTATGGCTTAGTCTGACGTGCATGCAACATGAACGCAAGTGCCTTTGAGAGGAAAAAATCACTAGTGAGTTCCTGGCTAAAATCCATATTTGGAAGTGCTGATAGTTGATTGTGCTGGAGGTAAAGTACCCGGGCGTCCTTCAGAATCTCCGAGTGATATTCAAAGCAATCATGGAGAAGGAGCCATGCCCATGCATTGCCAGCCACGCCGTGACACAAACTACCTCCTTTGGAAAGTAGACCTTCTTCCCATACACGCTGAGTGCCCAGGTATATCGCTTGATCCCAACTTGGATCCCAGTGGGCACAGGTTAAGGATTTATTTTTCAAGGCAGCTCCAAGGAGAATCAACAGTCCGGGGCTCCCGTGGCACAGTTGGACTAGTGCTGAGGAGCGCTGCTTGGAACTATATGGTGGTAGTGTCATTGGGAGGTGGCCATTGCAAGCTCCAGATAGCTTGCAAAGCGCAGTGATGGTACCACCAATCACAGGAAGATAGTCCGTAAGTTCTTCGGGTTGACATGAGAGCAGGATGGTTAGAATACCAGCTAAATCACATATCAGCATTTGCTTTTGTAAAGCCTAACTAATCGCCTGCAAACTTACTTATTCCATGGACCCTATACATTGTCTGTTAGCGATTTTATACGATGTAAGGTGGCTAGAGATGCACTTACGCCCCAAAGCAGTAATAGCCCTCCATCCATGCGTACATCAATGGTTGTGCGTCTTGGGCTCCATTCTTCTCCGTGTATTCCTTGGATCCTTGTTTTCCAGCATCGATAATCACTTGGATCAACTCGGGGATTGCCCCCAGCACCGGTGAGAGAGATTTCTGGGTCTCTTGATCAAAATGATAAGCACGAATGTTCAACAGAGCCCAAAGAAGTCCTGCTCGGCCAAACAGCATCTCATCTCCACCCATTTTTCGGCCATCGTGGGCAACAAGAGGCTCGTTGTTTAGTGCGCACCGCATAGCCTCGTCAAGGCAAGTGATGTCCTCCCTTGCGATGCTGACATTGGAACTATCTTGCCAATCATTCTTTGACAAATTACCTAAAATGCGCAAAGTGACAGCGGTCACAGGCGAAAATGAGCCGACTGGAGACAATCGTGAGGCTAGCAGAGGAGTGTCCGGGAGACTCGATGGAATCCGTTGTAGCGCATAACGACGATAGTCAAGAGAAGCAGCTTTGTGGTCTTCCAACACTGAGGACTGATAATCTAGGCGTAAGAATGCCAGAGCGATGCCTTTATTGGATGATTAGATGAACATAGATTTGAGAGGTGGGAGTGGGGGATTGAAATACCGGGGAAAGCTCTAAATATGCCATTGGGACCCCATTTTTCAGGCAACGGAGTGTTCTCTTGTATCAACTCGGCACCAGTGCGAACAGCAGTACGAAGCTCTTTGAGGCTCCTAGAAAGAGTGATCGCATTGATTGATAGCGGGGTCAAAGTATTCTCGAAGTATTGTGGACGGTCTGCCATGGCGGAAGTCTTATACAGTTATGGGCTGGCCAGGTGGTTGCTAAGATATGGTGTGGTATGTGATACAAATAAGAAAACTTTTGCTGTTCTGATTGGAGCTATTGCATCCTGCATCGTACACTGAACATACACTGGACGGCTCAGCTAGCCCACAAACAAATTCTAGCGTATTCCCCAGTAAAGCTATGCAGTCCCTATGCGGTGCAAGATGAAATCATCGAGGGGCTAAAGGTTGGCCTATCGGATCCACTGAAACTCAGCTACACCAAAATCCGCACAAAACATGCAGACAGTGGGGTATGTTTGTACTAAGATCGTCGATTTGGCATACGATGTATAGGATGTATACAATATTTACGGATATCAAGCTGATACATTAATATCGATGAGACCTTGAGGAACACATACAGGCTGGGGGCTACATTAAAGCGCGATTTTTACAACGCAGCCATTTTAACATCATTCTTACAAAATGAGTTTAAAGTCTTAAGAAAGGAAGATAGTATTGATTTCGCAGTATTGATGATTTCTATGAAGCCTATAGTTAACTAATGACTATGTTTAGTCATAATTAGACTCGTCCAAGTCTGCAGTCGGCCGGCTTGTAAGTTTACTAGTAACGTCAATTTCGTTCAAAAATAACTATTAGCTTAAGAAATAAAGAAATAAAGAAATAAAGAAATAAATTATTGGGAGATAATGGATATAGATCGTGATTTCGCCCGCTCATTTGGATAAGGCGCTGCGTCGGACTTGACAGATCGCTTTAGGAGCTAGATCCCGAGGCTGACCCGAAACCACTGACAATCATTTCTATTCGAAGATATCTGACATAGCCCATAGTTTCCTCCAACGTTGAGAGTGTAGGTATCCTCTGGCCTCCGATGAGGAATATGGCTTGTCTGGTTCTCGATGGAAGTACGACTTCCATGCTGGTCAATCTTTCCTTTATCGAGGGCCACTAAACAATAGCAGCCTAGTGGTATTTGGGGCTTCCTAACATCAATGAAGAGTCGGCACGGCCTACCAGCCTTTGGTGCTTGGTTTGTTTCTGCCATGCTGTCAACACTTATGAAGTGAATGCCGGGGCACAGATTGACCCTGCGATTTGTGCCTTTAATAACCCATTTTTTATGCTTTGTGAGAGTTATGATACTCGAAATGCTCTTTGTGAGCTGGTTGGTTCCCTGGGTTTTCGTCTATAGATCGAGGCTGATTCCGCTCTACAGATTCTGGTAGGAATATTGTGAGTCGCTATGGATTACTCTAGTACGTTGGCATGGTCGGGGTTATTTTTTGATAAAGAAGTCAGTTTATATCACCTTCAGTACTAGTAATGATAAAATGGCTCTTGTCGTAACCACAATACCGAAACGTTGCCCAACACTTTATAGTCGGAGCGTGTGGAATTTGCACATTGACATATATAGTCTAAGCACATGAGATGTAATACAGAGTTCAAATATATGTTCCCTGATAAGTAGTCGACAAGATCGTTCATAACGCGACCTGCAAGACTCCACGACCGGCTAGCTGGCCAGCCTGCAACTTCTTAATAAACTCATCTAAATCTTCCAACTTTCCCTTCGATAAGACTGGCTACTTTGATTTAGCCAAGTGGAAATTATTATAGAACGGGTGGGGAACTTACATGTACGAGGTCGGTAAAATCCAAGGCTTCCTTAACATCATTCAGACTTCCCACAACGCTTCCAACCACATTGAGCCTATTCAGCGCCATAGTGATAGGTGCAGCACCTGCAATAATGGTTGCATCCCTGGGCATACCAACCACAACCATAGTCCCGTTTGGCCGGAGGAACGAGGGAGCCAGAGCGTAAGCCTCTCTTATCGCTGCTATCACGATGACACCGTGGGCGCCATAAGTCGTGATTCTCTTGATCTCCGCCGCAATATCCTTTGTAGTTTGATAGTCGATGAATTTCTCGGCACCGAGCTGCAGACAAAGGTCGCGTTTATGGTCACCGCCATCGATAGCGATGACCCTCATAGCCATAGCCCGAGCATACTGTATCGCAAAGTGGCCCAGACCACCACAAGCCCCAGGTAGGACAATCCGTTGGCCAGGCTTAACCGCAGGTCTATGACAGACTCATTACTTATTCTGGTTCTCCCAGTAAGATAGAAGAAGTCTTCTTTGCCTTCCTCCCTTTTATGGTGGAATCACCTCGTTGGCTATGCCTTAAAGGGTGACACGATGATGCCAGAGCGGCTATTTCCCGCCTTCTATCAAAGTCACCGGCCTCTGCCGAGGTCTCCAAATCCTTGTAGATCATCAAAGTTAGGGTATAGCACAAAGGAAATGTCGAGACTGCAGGGTAACGGGAGCTGTTGGCTGGTGGACTACAACAGACCTTTCAACGCATTGCCTTGGGGACAGATGTTAAATTTATGTAGTAAATGGGTGGGGTCAATGTCCTTGCATACTATCTGTCTATTGTGCTTACCCGATCTTTTGGGTTCAGCCACCGCATGGCCCTGACGTTGTCTGCGATTGATTCCATGCAATGGATGTTTTGGGCAGCCATGGCGGTACCCGTGATCGAATGAATGGGACGCAGGAGGCTTCTTATATTCGGTGCCGCCGGGTAATGTCATTGTGTTCCCATGTCCACTATAGGTCTCGGTATTGGGCAGCTTTGAGATGAAGGGCGTGGCTGTCGCTTTCACTTTTCTCTACTATCTTTCTTTTGTAAAGATCCCCTTGACCTCTGTGGTATCTTCTGTTATACTGAGGCCTTGTCTATTCCACCGTAATATTGACGAGTTTCCTAGGATGAATTTCTCACATAGAAATAGTACACCACACTAAAGACCGTTGAGTCCCGAGAGTTAGAACTCTATTCATTGTTGGCGAGCAGAGTTGGGATGGCAATGCTAGAACTTTTGAGTCGTCATTTATCTTTAGATGCGGGGTGGCATTGCAGTTCTTGGCTTTGGTCGTTATTTTGGCAAGTGACTGTCGAATTTAGGCAATGAATTTCATCAATTATGTAAGCTATACTTGATGATCTAGCAAGCTAAATCAGTGGCTAGAATTGCAATGAGTTGGGATTCTAGTGGAAGGGGAACCAGTCGGTAGAATTGACAGATTGAATTGATTAAGATCAAATGAATGACAGGCAGAGTGTATGTTGAATAGCCATCTGCAGAATTGGTTCATAGTTGATATGTGGGAACTAATTCTTCCATGTCTGAGAGAAGCCATGGGATACTCAAGAGTGACTTGAGAAGTGTTGTATCGAAACCTCGTAATTACCATACAAAAGACAAAAAAGGTGGAGAACCAAGGAAACCAATAGGAAGGAAACCAATAGGGAGGCAGCTGAAAGAAGCAGCTCCACAGCTGCTCCACTATCCTCCACAGCCCCGGCGATCGTCTCGTTCAGGCGCCCCACACCTATTTAATATTTTGCATCGGAAGAGCTAATCCGACTTCCGCTTGATGGTTGACTGAGGTCAGGCTCACGTTCAATGGTGGCTTTTCCCACACGACATAAACTCGGAGATTCTTCATCTGCCCTGCAGGGTCCCATTGCCACGCTCCATCCGTACTCTTGATGTCGAAATTCCAAATTAGGTGACTCATAATCAATTTCATCTCCATGTACGCTAGTTTTCTGCCTAAGCACCCCTGCGGCCCTAGCGAGAAAGGTTGCATAGCTTTTCGCTGGTCGGCTGCAAAGTAATGCTCCTGATTTGGCAGCCATCGCTCGGGGACAAATTCGTCGCAGTCTCTGAAGTTACCTTCATTATGCGATGCGGCCCACGGGTCAACTGATACTGATACACCTCCTGGTACCCATTGACCATCGATCGTGGCCCCCTCTTTCGGTACACGCCGTAAAAGACCCTCACCAACCGGCGGCTTCAACCGAAGAGCCTCTTCTATACAAGCGCTCAAGTAAGGGAGTTTAGCGGCTCGGTCATAGCTGATCTCCTCTGACTTAGCAAAGCTTGAACGAATTTCGTGACAGAGCTTTTCGTATTTTTCTGGGTTGTAAAGCAACTGTGCGACTAGGCCAGAAAGAAGGTTGGATAAGGTCTCGCTTCCAGCCGCAATAAATGTAGCCCCGTTGACGATGATCTCGATATCATCCAGATGGAATTGATCTCTATGCTTGAGCGTATAGGCTATAAAGTCGGCTTGTTCGTGCTTGTCCCTTTCCAGCCGTCGTAATACCTTATCGCGACTGCAAATCAAGTGGTCGTGTCGTAGCTTTCGCCACGAATAGGGAATTAATGCCATTAAGCAACGCTGGCTCCACGAGTTGACCTCAGCTAGGCGACGAGTAGCCTGCTCTAAGGCGGCAATTTTGAATGTTGCATAGTTCAACTTATACCACGACTCGTTGTTATCCTTTTCAAGACAGCCAAACGGCTCTCCGAAGGTAAGTTCTCCGATTATTTCGAACGTTGTCATACTAAGCCACCGGGCTAAGTTTACCTCATCACCTTCTCGCTGTCGTAGGTGATTGATAAGCTTCTCTATATGGACTTGGATCTGCTCCTGATTTTCTCGTAATGCTTTATCGGAGAAGGCATAGGACCAGGCCCGACGCTGTCGGCTGTGCTCAGCACCATTTAGCAAGGTCATAGGATAGACGCCATTCAGCGGATCCACCGACCCGATATGAATAGGGTCTCGGGGAAGCTGAGTATGACCTGCTGATTTAAAGCCATATATGTCCTCCCATGCTTGGGCAGTGTTGAAACTAAGTTCGTTTGGTGCGATACGTATAACAGATCCATACTTGTCATGTAGAAGTCTGTTCTTGAATGGGAGGCGGCCCTTCACCATAGAGTAGGCACAAGGGATAGCGCTGATTGCCTGGAGCTTTTGGCCCGGAAATTTTGCCAAAGGGTGTAGATATAAACGATAGAGAATGACAGTAACTGGATATAAGACTAATGAGATAAGGAGAGGTAGAAGGGAGTTAAAGGATAACATAGCCATTCTGATTTATATGCTATGATTGAAATCGATAGCTTTGAATAGAGGGTATTGAACTGCAAAAAGAAGTGAAGTAAGGCCTACAAATGTCTACTTATAGTGTTTATTAAGACTACAGATTATATATTTCTTCTCATAGATCCTTAATGCCGTCCTCTACAAAAGCTAGGTTTCTATATAAGGTTTTACACCATATGGCATAGATACGAGTTAATGCAGATAATATCTTATATAGTAAAGATCTACTTACTACAATATGAAGAAGGGGGTGTCTGACGTGGCTTCAATCTAAGGGTAATGGTTGATAATACATAATAGTCTCCATTTTTGAACAAGTATAATGTCTCAGGAGCCGACTCAATAGAAAAAGGAGATTGACCCATCCTCACAGCGACAAAGAGGGTGTTGCCTTAGGCCTAGTGAGTAGGTTAGAGTGGTTTCTGAGGAAGGTCTAAGGGACGGGAAATCTCGAAAAGCAAGTACTCCCACATGATAATAGAGACGGATGGTGCCATTTTCATTGATCCGATCTCTCCATTTCATTAAAAAAAATGTGCCTCATCAATGATATTTATCCCAGAAAATATTTGAGGAGCTATAATCTACAGCTTGTTACAGATATCCAACAAAGCTCCCAAGGAACATATGTCATATGGCTTAACCCCATCAAGGATGGACCACATGGCAATGCTAAATGCACGAACCGCTTCCTGATAATGCATAAAATTGTATTAGGTTAATACATGTCAGCCTTATGCTGGTGTGTTACACAACCTCAGTAGGTCCATCGGACTAGTCCGCTTTTCGCTTTTCTCCGCTTCCAAGGTTCCCACATCGCTCTGACATCCACACCACACCCATGGATGACAACACCGTTCAGTGTGTTACACAACCTAAATAGGTCCATCTACTTTTCTCTTTTCTCCAATTCCTATAGCGAACGCAGTGTCTATCTTTCTTTGCTTAACAATAAAGTGGTCGACAATTGATGGCTGACTTCGCACTTTGAGACCAGACTTCTAAGGTGACGAGCACCATAAGAACAACCTTATATCTCCTTCTTTAGATATCATCTAGGGGAGGAGGCATTGATCAATCCATTGCTTCATGCTCTATATTGGTCCGTGGTATTCGACAAGTATTTCTACGTGGAGACCACCGGACTCTTTCTAAAAGAGATGGATAGGCTATTTAAAATTTACTACTCTAGTGATATGAAGATGGCCTATGCTGGAGCTGCACAGCACGCGAAAGACTCATTTAAAATGGAATGAGAGGCCACTCATGGGAGTGAGGGTGAGACCAACAATACCGCCGTGTCTGTGGCGCGAGAAACAATCATTTCGGTTGAAGGCAGGGAGTGCTTAAGAATTCCCAAAGTCCCAAAAGCACTACAACTTACACAGTGTCGAATACCATATTGTACCCGGAAAATTATATTGGTTTCGCGAAACCGACCCAGGCACATAAAATTGCATACTGTTCTTAGTCAGACTGTCCGCTGAAACTCTTGTTCTTGTCATTTCAGTTAGAGAAATACATATCTTTGTGCCATTACATTATTGTACTACCAGATTTCTGTCACATCGTTACCTAACCAACTACAGTGACGGTCCATCAGTTTCAGCACCCCTATTCTGCCTACCTTAATCCCACGAATCAAAGACCTAGAACTAGATTATGAGCGGTATACCTACTTGGTAGGCGATGCAACTTTCTAGGAAAGCGGCAGCCGAGGGGTTGCTAGAGCTTTAGCTTGTACGTTTTATGTGTAGATTGTCGGATCAATTTGTATGGAAAATAGGGGGTCCAATCAATGGGTTTCAACTCTCTGTATTTCTGTATCGGCTCTGCTTACAATTTATATGGAGCCTTGATTACATAACATTAATTACAAAATATGTAGGATTAATAAATCCTCCGGTATGCCGGTCTTCATGCTCCGACATAGATATCAAACCTGAGAAATCGGGCATCAATGGATCCATCTGTGAGCTTACCTAATTACACTCGCATGAGTCAGCAAGGACCACGACTTCTCGACTTGCGTTGCAGCCATTCCGGACTCGAGAATACTCACGCGGTCCTCGAAGTGCGATTGAGGGCTTCCTTCTAGAAGCAGTCCAGAATGTCAGTGAACAGACCCCCTGTTGAATCCAGTTTCTTGTAGCCGTTGCTTTCTTGTTATTTTTGTATTCACTTATGAGGTTTTGTGATGCAAAGATACTCTGCAATAGAAATATTTCCGGCTAACATGTCAAATAGTCGTGTGATTGGCAACCCCTTGTAAAGGGCCACCTAACCATGTCTGAAGTCCATGGAGATTCAGAGCTCGTTCCATCGGGCCCTGATCTAGATTATCCGCTTGCTCTGGCTCCACGACAAGTAACTTTGCGAGATCGAGTTACAGTCGCGACCCTGGTTCCTTTCGCCTCGGCAGAGGAAGTACCCCGGGCTCTAATGAAGTATCTCTCTGATCAATTCAACAAAGAGATCGAAAAGGGAGATACATATGCTATGACAGAACCCATCCCACTGGCTCAGTTTGGAAGATATTGGTTTTCCAATTTTGGTGTGGTCATGCTTACTGGCGATATCGAGAGTGCAGAGCAGACACATAGGATGGACCGTGCTGGAGCCAACTGGACCAAGATTTGTCTAGGTGGCTTTCACATTCGGCCCAATTACCCGGGTCGTAGTAGTCACGTCTGCAATGGCACTTTCATTGTCACTGATGCTGCTCGAAACAAGGGCGTGGGTAGATTGATGGGCGAGTCCTATCTAGAGTGGGCACCTCGACTAGTGAGTCTTTCACCGCAATCGCGTCAAATGGGCCCTGAATTAATGTTTGTCAGGGGTATACATACGCAGTATTCAACTTGGTATATGAGTCAAACGTTGCATCATGTCGCCTGTGGGATTCCCTTGGTTTCAAGCGGATTGGCCGAGTCCCCGGTGGAGGCAGTATCAAGTCCCAACCTGGAGAGTTTGTTGATGCAATAATCTACGGCAGAGGCCTCAGTTTGGATGGCGAGGACTCTGTGTCCCAGGATCGCTTTGAGAAAATTCGTTATTATTTGAAGCACGGGAAGTACCCTCGGGGTGCTGACCGGGCAGAAAAGAGTCGACTTCGCAGTGCGGCGACTCATTATAAACTTCTTGGTGGTGAGGATGGGGAGCCCGAGAGGCTGATGCTGAAGGATAAGGAGGTGGTGTCAGACCCGCAGCAGCAGTATGATATCGCCCAAGAAGTTCATCTCAAGCAGCATGCCGGAATCAACAAAACTACAGCAGCCATTGCAATCAAATACCATTGGGTACGAATCAAAGAGACTGTCAATCGCGTGATTCGAGACTGTCCACAATGCAAAGAGACTCTCAAGGCGCCCCCCATACCAGGGAGCAAGGATGACGATAAATCGCCCTCGGAACCACTACCTGGCATGGATTTGGATAGCACAATGGAGCAACCCCCGAAAGAACCAGTCGATGTCCCGCAGGAGATGGACGAAGCACCTGATGAGCCTCCCAGTTACAACCCTCTTATGCACCAACCCATTCCTGCAGCCATGCCTGGCACAGTCCACCCCATGGTTGGGTTCGCACCCATGCCTCTCGACCCTCAGATTATGCAACTGCATCAACAACTACGACGCTACCAGCAACAACAGAACCCTATGACAGGCCAATTCGCCCCAGGGCCGCACAATCTCAGCATGTCAAGCTTTGACGATGCAATGCGCTACCATACAGCTAGTAATGCCTATCAAATGATGGTAGATGACGGCTCCGATCCCTTTCGACAAGACGTGCTTGGACTTGTGAACCCACCCCAACACGAGTTACAGCATGATGCTGAGTTACTTGCTAAGTTTGAGTATGGGAGTCCCTCTGACGGGAATTATGACTTTACGTGAACAAGCTTCAACTTTTCCTCTCGGTTTCTCATTTCGGGGGCGTTATTTCATTGTTTCATTTCGGGATTATTCTGTCTTAAACCTTACTTTTCTTTCTTTTTTTCTATTGTTCTATTGGCGTCAAGGCATGGTCTGACTGATACTCCACCACTCCTGTGCCGTGGACAGTGAAATGACGGTTTATGCTAAATACACTACGCTTCTTTTAGGTATATTATTCGAATGAGATATCTCAATATATATCAAAGACACTCTTCATCCAATGTATTTGTAAAATGTACCCTCTTTAAAGGCGTAGTGTTGAGGAGCCCTGATTGGTCACCGCCTTGCGCGACTGGGGGGCTTTTGGGGAACAGGAGCTCTGGGAAATTTTGGCAGATCAACCCCTCCGACCTTTCGACTCAACATACCCCTTTTCTTATTTCTTTTACTTTTTTTATTGAACGGTTTCGTGTCCGAATACCGATCTAATCATGGCCTTCAACGGCCAAACCCCCACGATTGTCGTGTTGAAGGAGGGTATGTGTTGTCTCTATTGCGGGCAGTTTTGTTGGTGGGATTCTGTAGCATATGCTAAATACTACTGCTTTGCAATCTATAGGCACCGATGCTTCTCAGGGAAAGGGACAGATTATCTCCAACATCAACGCCTGTGTCGCAGTTCAAGGAACAGTCAAGAGCACTCTCGGTCCTTACGGTGGTGATCTCCTGCTTGTGGATGCCAATGGCAAACAGACCATTACAAACGATGGAGCCACAGTGATGAAGGTGCGTCTTGCTATTGATCCAAATATATAACTGGAAGGAGTTGGGGATGCTTACTTGCATGTATTTGGTAGCTTTTGGATATTGTGCACCCCGCCGCCCGCATTCTCACGGATATTGCTCGGTCCCAAGATGCCGAAGTTGGTGACGGAACAACCTCCGTGGTTGTCCTGGCTGGCGAGATTCTGAAGGAGGTGCGAGATCTCGTTGAGCAGGGTGTCAGCTCGCAGACCATCATTAAGGGTCTGCGGAGGGCGAGCGCCATGGCAGTTAACAAGGTTAAGGAGATTGCAGTGGACATGATGGATGCTTCAGTCAGCCAGGAGAAGAAGGTCGAGACACTAAGACGGTTAGCCGCGACAGCCATGAACAGCAAGCTTATCAAGCGGAATTCGGACTTCTTCACAAAGAGTGAGGATCCCTTACCCAGCGGTTGCAATTGGGCCCAAAGGCTGACGAGATGGTATCACAGTGGTTGTGGATGCGGTACTTTCGCTGGACCAAGATGACCTCAACGACAGGTTGATCGGTATCAAGAAGGTTACCGGTGGTGGTCTCCAGGATTCGCTTTTCGTCGACGGTGTCGCCTTCAAGAAGACTTTCTCCTACGCCGGTTTCGAGCAGCAGCCCAAACACTTCGAGAACCCTAGTATCGTGTGCTTGAATGTCGAACTGGAGCTTAAGAGTGAGAAGGACAATGCGGAAGTCCGTGTTGAGCAGGTCTCGGAATACCAGGCCATCGTCGATGCTGAGTGGCAGATCATTTTCAACAAGCTTGAGGCTATCTACAAGACAGGAGCGAAGGTCGTGCTTAGCAAGCTGCCTATTGGCGATCTTGCCACACAGTATGTGCTTGCTATTTGTTATGGGGTATGTGTCTAGATACTAATGGTTTGATTTGCAGGTACTTCGCGGACCGAGACATCTTCTGTGCTGGCCGTGTGGCCTCCGACGACATGGACCGTGTTTGCCAAGCTACCGGAGCCGCAACCCAATCGACTTGCACTGACATCCAGGAGCGTCACCTGGGTACCTGTGGCGCGTTCGAGGAGCGCCAGATTGGCGGAGAGCGTTTCAACCTGTTCTCCGCCTGCCCTCGTGCTAAGACTTGCACTCTTGTGCTGCGTGGTGGCGCTGAGCAATTCATTGCGGAAGTGGAGCGTAGTCTTCACGATGCTATCATGATTGTTAAGCGTGCTCTGCGCAACACAACCATCGTTGCTGGCGGTGGTGCTACTGAAATGGAGTTGTCGAGCTACATGCACGGGTTTGCCGACCGTAACGTCCCGCACAAGCAGCAGGCCGTCGTCAAGGCATTCGCCAAGGCCCTGGAGGTTATCCCCCGCCAGCTGTGCGATAACGCTGGCTTCGACGCTACAGACATCCTGAACCGCTTGCGTGTGGAGCACCGCAAGGGCAACACCTGGGCTGGTGTCGACTTCGACAAAGAGGGTATCCGTGACAATATGGTGGCCTTTGTTTGGGAGCCCAGCTTGGTCAAGGTCAATGCTATCCAGGCCGCAGTGGAAGCTTCTTGCTTGATCTTGAGTGTGGACGAAACGATAAGTAAGTGACCTATTAACTGACTTTTACTTTCCATCCTCCATATCATGACTAACCCATATTTTCTTTTCAACAGAGAATGAGGAGTCGGCCCAACCTGGTCAACAGCGCGGTATGCCGCCAGGTGCTGCCCAGCGCGCCCTCCGGGGCCGCGGCCGCGGCATGCCCCGACGAGGATAAACGAGTCTGACCAGAACTGGATAATGCTCGATGATATTCCCCCCAAAAAAAGAAGGACACCTGCATGCCTGAAGGTCACGAAGCAGTTGAAGCGAACTCTGCTCTTGCCTTAGTGGGTTCAAAGCCGGTGTTTGTGAGATGAATATGGGATATGAAGTATAGGGAGAATATAAGACGAGTTGCTAGAGATAACCTGACTTGATAACACAGTCTTTCCAAGTACATACAATATAAACATAGTCCTCATCAAAGTCTTCCTTGAACTCGATTGCATGCATATGATATATCAGATTTCCTTCCAAGGCTGAGCTGAGCCGGGGATATTCTACGATGGACACACGGAGTACTCCGTACTCCGTACTCTTTGCTTTTCCCTTGTTTTATTTGGAATCTATATCCATTTAGGTAACTATATCCCCGACCTTGAACCCATTTTTGGCATCTCATTGGTCCATTTCCGACGCCAAGACAGTGTTATTGAATTTCCTTGAGCTGTATGTATGACATGCAGAAGGTCAATCTACTTTGTATAACATGTGTATGATCTATACCTTTTATTTCTCCATGTACCATATCATATGAAAATGTAATAGAACTCTTCAAGAATAATATTAGTGAAGCCCAATAATGCAGAGGGGGCAGTCTTGGGCTGCCAGGGGTTGATCGGGGCTGCCGATGAACCCATGTCAGATATATAAAAGTCAGTCCATATTACGTTGGATTTCTACTACTTTTGCCTATTTCTTTCTAGTTTCCCATCTGTTTATTTTATTTTTGATTGTCCAGTGTCCAGTGTCTAGTGCTAATCCGAAACTGCCTTATAAGGAAATAGTGGACGCGAACCTCTGATAGTGTAAGTGGCAAGTTTCCCCTCTGACGAACACCTCCAGATATCTCTTGAATTCTTTTAATTCCCCGACCCGATTTCTTTGACTTGATCTTATTCTTTTGACATTTGCTGTCAATTTATCTTGTCGCACTCTGCAAGGCTTGGCGCCTTCCGTACTTCCGATCTGTTTTGTCTTGAATCTTCCCTTCCCCACCAACATCGCGCTCGTCCTCTACATCTTTGCATTTCGCTTGATATCCTGGGTGGACTTGGAGAATTTCTCTGATGTCTTACTATCCACCCTACTCGGGTGCCCCGGGTTACCCCCCGCAGCAGCCGTCATACCCCCCGCAACAGCAGTACCCGTATGCTTGCTTATCCCTTTGCTCTATTGAGAATATGCTCGAGAGTCTGACAATGATTTGATCGCAGACAAATGAATCACCAACAGCAGCCATCATATGGAGGCTATCCTGGCCAGTCCTACCACCAGCAGCCGCCGCCACAGCAATCCAACCCGTACGGTTACAGCCATTCTTCGCCCCAGCCATCTCACCAGTCCTACGGCGGGCATGCTCCTCAGCAAGGTTACAATGTATGTCACGATGAGTCTTCCATGAAATATACACAAAGTTGACATGTATCAATCCTTTCCAGGCTCCACCGTCTGGGTACAATCAGCGCCCGCCCTCTGGGCAACAAATCCAAGGAAGACCAGGTCAGCCTACCATTTCCCAACGAACCACATCTTCAGAAGTGAAAGCTAATAATGCGCAAAATTCAGCCTACGGCCAAAGCGGCGGTCCAGCTCCCCCTCCCAGCAATCCCGTCTCGTTCGGTCACGGCGCTCCCCAGGGCTATAGCTTCCAATACTCTCGTTGCACGGGCAAGAGAAAGGCCTTGTTGATTGGCATCAATTATTTCGGCCAGAAAGGTCAGCTGCGTGGATGTATTAACGATGTCAAGAACATGTCAACCTACTTAAACCAAAACTTCGGCTATGCTCGCGAGGACATGGTCCTCTTGACTGATGACCAGCAAAATCCGATGAGCCAGCCGACCAAGGCAAACATTCTTCGGGCTATGCACTGGCTGGTCAAGGATGCGCGTCCCAATGACTCGTTATTCTTCCACTACTCTGGTGAGTGATCAGGCCTCAATCGCTCCTTTGGCGGTGAACTAATAAGAATACAGGCCACGGCGGTCAGACACCCGACTTGGACGGCGATGAAGACGATGGGTATGATGAAGTTATCTATCCGGTGGACTTCCGGGTTGCAGGGCACATCGTTGATGATGAGATGCACCGTATCATGGTGCAGACCCTACAACCGGGAGTCCGGCTTACAGCAATCTTCGACTCTTGCCACTCTGGCTCTGCTCTGGATCTTCCTTACGTCTACTCCACCTCCGGTGTGCTCAAGGAGCCTAACTTGGCCAAGGAGGCTGGACAAGGCTTGCTTGGTGTGGTGTCAGCATACGCGCGTGGTGACATGGGCAGCATGGTGTCTACCGCCATGGGCTTCTTAAAGAAGGCTACTAAGGGTGACGAAGTATATGAACGCAACAAGCAGACTAAGACTAGTCCCGCAGATGTCATCATGTGGTCCGGCAGTAAGGATGACCAGACCAGTCAGGATGCCCAAATTGCTGGCCAAGCCACTGGTGCCATGTCCTGGGCTTTCATCGCTGCACTTCGGAAGAACCCTCAGCAGAGTTATGTGCAGCTTTTGAACAGCATTCGTGACGAGCTTGCAACCAAATATACCCAGAAGCCACAGCTGAGCTGCAGTCACCCCTTAGGTAAGATCCTCGGGTTACTTTGCTGCTATCAAATTCTGACAACCCTTACAGATACCGACATCCTTTATGTGATGTAATTGCACTCAGAAATGAAGACAAGGAATGATGCTTGTCTGGCTGTCAATGAAGCATGCTCTTGTGTTTAATGAATTTCCCTGTATGTATTTCCGCCCTCGGTGTTCCAGTGATCTATTGGCCTGTGGGTGGTTGGTGCACTATTTGTGATTAATTCTTATGAATCTGTGATCTATCATTGTCTATCACTGTTTATCTTTTGAAAATGGAGTGCATATTAGCTCAATGACGGTAAGCATCGGTCTTTCTGACATCACCGTAGACAACTGCCGACCTGGGCATTTGCACAACACATGTACTTTTGGTGTTGGCGTTATTTCATGGGAAAACTCGGGTCGCTTTGCTATTGATCAAGATCAAAATTAGCAGGTCACAGGCTCTCTAAATAAACGTGTTCAACTGCTCAACTCGATATGACGGGGTCCGTCATTGGCGGGAGAGCCGACCGAGTGATATGGGGATGGCAATGTACGGATTTCATATCCTCATAGGGACCGTCATATGCGCTCTACACGGAGTTCATCTCCTCGAGGTGACAGTCATATGTCATTTTTGCCTCCAAGAAGCTCCGAGGAGATAGAAGCTCTTTAACTGATCTGAATACTCGAGCAACAAACACGGATTCGATCCGAAACGCATGACCCCGAATCAAGCACAATGCAGTCAATTCTCCAGCACCGCAAGATCCGCAGAAAGCTTGAGCAACAATTTGTTACAAAACATGAGAAACCCGGGGACGTCTGGACCCACGAGGGCCGCTATGATTACCATGGAGGAGAGATCCATACGTACCCTCGCGAGCCGAGTGATGACTTCGCTGCTGATCGAAGGAGAGAGCACGGCCATCGCACTTTTATATCTGGGCCGTCCCTTCAACCTCGCCATACAGCTGCCTCACATCTGGGGCGGGAAGGGGATGTCGAGGGCGCGGAGTACGACCCGGAACTCCCAACCGATCCGCATACCATCAACGCAGCTGAGACGCTGGGAAACACGGCTGATCTTATGGTGACGGGCGTTGAAAGAACCTGGCCAGGTGACAATGCGCCAGATGGTGAAACTGATGTTGAGTCAGTGAAAAAGAACAAACTCATTATCGTCACATTTGAAGGTGAATGTGACACGATGGATCCTCACAACTGGTCACTCAAACATCGAATGTTGACGACTATTCTCACTTCACTTACTGGATGTGTGATTTTCTGGTCATCCACAATTGATGCAACTGCTTTCGCAACAACTAGGGCATTGTATCATACTAGCTTCGAGATACAAGCTTTACCAACTGGTACGTAGTTAACACTTCAAATCACTTCAACTAGACTAACCAAGATTATCTAGCTATGTTTCTGATTGGTACTGGACTGGGCGCATTGATAACAGCACCTGTATCAGAAGTAGTCGGACGCAACCCCGTGTACATCCCCACCATGATCGGATTCATGTTGTTCAACATGGGCGCAGGGTTTGGTCAGACCGTGGTACAGCGTATTGTTTGCCGAGGTCTAGCTGGATTCTTCGGGTCTGCCCCGGCGGTTTTATCAGCAGCATCCCTTGTAGACGTCTGGTCACGCATTGAACGAGTTTACGCTTTCCCGATCTTTGCGATAATCATCTTCACGGGCCCATTAGTGGGCCCAGTACCAGGATCATTTGTCGTCAGTGCGAAATCGGTAAGCTGGCGCTGGGTGGACTGGATGACCATAATCTTCGCAGGACTCGTCCTAATCCCGGTTGTGCTCTTCCTGCCCGAGACATACAGCCCAATCCTGCTGTACTGGAAAGCAAAAGAGCTCCGCCGCCTGACAGGTGACAACCGGTACCGGTCCCCGCTGGAGTTCAGAAAAGCCACGTTCATCCACCGCCTGAATGCCTCACTATACAGACCAATTCACCTTTTCGCGACAGAACCAATCATCATGACCCATGCGTTCTCCCTCTCCCTCCTCTTCTTGATTTTGTACACCTTCATCGCGGGCTACGTCTCCATCTATGAGCTAGCAAACCAGTTCAGCCCGACCTCCACCGCGCTCGCATTCCTGGGAATCGAAGTCGGAGTCCTTCTTTCTGCACTCGCAATCCCGATTTCAATGCGGCTCTCCCGTAAAGAGATCTACCGCAGCCGTGCGAGGGGCGAACAGCGCCCGGACCCGGAGATCAGTCTGTACCTGGGTATGTTTGGTGCGCCTGCTGTCCCCATCTCGCTATTCTGGATGGGGTGGACGGCCAAACTCGAAATTTCGTTCTGGAGCCCGCTCATCGCTTCGGTATTCTTTGGATTTGGCACGTTATGTCTTTTCGTCTCGGGGTACCAGTACGTTGCCGATGCGTTTGAGTCACATGCTGCAAGCGCACTTGCCTCTCTTCAGATGTTCCGGCTTGTTGCTGCCGGTGTTATGGTTATTATCGCGGAAGTTATGTATAAGCACCTTGGCGTTTCCTGGACGTTGAGTCTCTTGGGTTTTATTTCGTTGTTGTTTTTGCCCATGCCTTATTTGCTCTATTGGAAGGGGCATAAAATGCGTGCATGGAGTCGATATGCACGCAGGAATGAATAACTACGGCTGAGGTATTTGTACGTGAAAGATAGCTGGTGCTTCAAGAACGGTGAATGCCACTATCTAGCTAGTATTTATCTGTCGATCCTGATATGTTCCCAGGGGGCTTTGTTGGATTATCTCTCCTATGTCGATACTTGATTATACAGGCTTGTTTGTTAGATTACAGGGTATAAATACCCTGCTCTCCATAGACTGAATGTTCATGATTTCTTCTTCTCTCCTTCTCCCCTCTAGCAGCTGTAATAGTTTCAAAGCTGAACCGCATGTTATGAACAATCCCAAGCCGACGATCTAGTCCAAAGTCCATTTGGGCCTTTTAGGTAAAGACACTCATTCTGTAGACCCAGACCACTTGTTAGAGAATGGGCTCCCTTCACGAGTTTTGACCTCGACTTGTCTGCTAGATCAGAGAACTCATCCCCTGTCCTACCAAGCAACTCTGAAATTTCAATTATTATCGACAGTTCGATAGTACCGCTACTACGGACTCTCTTAGCGGAACTTCTCTCGCTGGAACTGAAGTTTTGCTACTGGACACTGCAGATGATCATCGCTCTGAAGCTTTTAAAGAGACTCTGGTTCTAGACGGCGAATATAATCGGGAGCATCGGCGAGGAGGGATAGGTGTTGTAGCGTGGAAGGAGTAAATCTACTTCCACGATCCCTCGAGTACTCATCACCCACCTGCACGCAAGGACTTGTGTGAAAGGGCTAGAAGAAAGCACCCAGGAAGGAAATACATTATGGTACTAGTGAAAGCATTTGACTAGTAATGTGAAGGCAGGAACAAGTTAATAAGGGCCTAGAATCTGGAAGCGGCGAAAATGAGTTGTTACATATGTATGTTGCCTGAGCCCCTGAACCGGACTATTACGAGACAGATGCACTGGTAGTGGCCTTGACTACCAGGAACTGTAGGATTATAGACGCAGCTAAGCCCTCGCTTGTGAATTTCCGCGCTAACTCTTGGCGTCTTGTCCGCTTTCCGCTCCGCTTGGCAAAGATGCTGAATACTATAGTGGGAGATCGGGTTAGATATAGGGTGTTTTACCAGGAAACTTGTTAGAGTCAAGCATATCATTAATCCAGACCATACGTTCTCACACCAGATTTCCATCATCCTAATAAAACTAAGATAGGGAGGCAGAGAAATCAAAGCAAGTTCAGCAAGTTCGCAGGTTGCGAGAATTTCATGGGGCAAACTTAAAACCCGCTTACTAAAAACCTCTGTTTAAGCCAGCGTCACGTGTATGCATCAAATCAGTCGCGCTTGGACTCCAAAGACGCGTCCATCTTCAGCATTTGATGTCTGATTTCGGGAAGACACTAGCCTTCACTATAATCTTATCCATGGCTAATGCTAGACAGTTCTTCTACAATCTCTTACTGAATCCCCGCTCGTTCTAGTCATGATTTTGTTCCATGATGTCCGTCACCCTTGAAGACAACCAGCCCCCAAGGTTCCTACGTCTTGGTCCCACATGGTATCATGAGATCCCTTTTTTGCCCTATGGATGGGAGACAAGCAATGATCGAGGATCTGGGTCACTCAAGCATGCAGCGATGAAAGCACTGCTGCGGGACCAGTCAGCCCTGAAACCTGAGCTGTTTGAATACGTCCCTTGGTATCTGGCAGAATACCTTTGGGATGCCCTGAAAAAGTGGTAAGTCATCATTGGAGGTTGTTTATGCCCCCTTAACAGGTTATCTATCGAGTCTGTTTGTTCAAACCTGACCGTTCACATAGCAACAAGCAGACAATGCACATGTGGAAAATAATGACCAGCATTTATCCTGTACAATTCTACGAGGTTAGTCCTTATTACTGCCTCAGCGCCGGCTGCCCCAAAAAGCCACTAAGAGACTACATGGGTATTCTTAATAGCGATGACTTTCGCTGGCGTGCAATCTTGACGATTGCAACCACCTACTGTACTGCTGCAGACTTGACTACTATACCAAATATCAAGAATTTGGTTGCCCTGGACGTCTACAGTGAGCCATACTCCTCAAATATCGCTCCGCTGGACTCCCTAGGCGTTAGCAATGATGGTCTCCCCCTGCAAGATGGATTTGTGCGTGGTTGGATTGAATCCAAAGAACTGCAGCACCTCCGCATTCTCAGGTTTTACCATCAACACGAAATGACCGTTGCGGCCCTGGAAGCTCTACGTGAACTGCCGGAGCTCCAGCTCGTTGTGGCGTACGAGTGTAAGAATATCACAGGGGTGATTCAGAAATACAATAGGCCCACGAATGACGTTATTCTCATAAAGGGATGGTCAGCCTGCAGGCTCGATTGGTTTTGGGAAACACATGGAACGTCAAGCACAATCGATGATCATCTTTTGGCCTTGCTTCATGTGTACGAGTTGAGTCTCCAGACACCCGGGGACGAGGATTCGAGAAGACCATCGTCCCTACCCACGAACATCCCTATTTTGGAGTTCAAACTACCAACTGTCGACCACAGCAGAAGAGACAGAGTTGTTGTTCGCTCTCGCTATAATGCAAAGTCAATTATATTGTTTACCCGAGATGCTGTGAAGCAGAGGCTTGATATCGGGCAGCAGCAACGCGCAAGGGAGAAGAAGAGGACTGAGCCGCCTGAAAGGGGATATCGTCCTGCTAAGCGGGCAGTAATGAAGGAGAGAAAACCAACGGACATTTCAGAGACTTTGAATCAGTTCTTTTAATGGATTGCCTGTATGGGCAGGGAAAATGAGTTGAATGGCGGCAGCATTATTTCGAATTATTGTCATTGATTAGCAGACATGAAGTTCGTTACAATGATCACAGAAATGATCAACTGCCGAAGAACGTGAGAACCTATGGATAACCCTCGATAACTTGAAGCTAAAGTCATAGATGATGATACCGCCGTTCGTCTGGGTCGGTCTGGGAAAAGCAAATAACAGCAGTGCCACTAGGCAGGTGTCTTTATCATGAATGGGATGCATACTCCAGGAGTATTTTTTGGGACAACTGAGTCATCCAGGACAAATGAGTATGCATTACATTCTAGAAGTCAATTGTGGCTGGTTTGTTGGACCTGCACCCCTGGAACAAGAGCATCATTGAGAAGGTATGGGCCGAGTTTCCAATCTGTATGTTATGAGATCTCATTTAGGTTATGCGCCAAGGTATGTTCCAAAGATGTGATAATCTCAAAATCATCAAGTGCTTGGCGGAGGTAGGAGTAGATGTTAACTCCGAAATAGCTTTGTTATAGATATACAGTTTGACAAATTTTGGACTGGTCTTCTTGAGAGAATCTTAATGAAATCAATGACCCTGGCATGTTGTTAATCTGATTATTGCATGATTTGATTATGACATATGTTATGATAAATCTTTGTATGTTTCTATTGCCTGTTGTATCGCCAGTCTATTCTGAATCAGAGTCAAGGTCCGGCTCGATAAGAGGGAATGTCAAAAGCGCAGCGATGCCACCCAGCCCCTCGAGACGCTTTCCACTTTCATGGTCTGAGCTGAGAATTCGCACATCACCACCCTCCACATCGCGGACGCGGTCCACAAGCGCCACCCAGCGTTTACGCACAGCGATATCCTGTGATCGAAACAAGCGATTCGAAACAATGAGCACCCCGCCACCTCGGCCAACAGCACCTTGTTCAACTGCGTGCTCAACCTCTCGGGGGCCATAGGTTGCTTTGTTGGTCTCCTTGCGCAGTTGCTCTAGGAAGTCGTCCATCAATTTGGTCTCGCGGGCATACTTAGTATCAGCCAGGATGTTCTTAACTGCAGACGACTGTAGAACCTCTGATAGTGAATTCGTGTACCCCGATGCGGAGTGCACAACCACAAGACTGGGAAGAAGTCGCTTGAGTCCAGGAGTAGTTGTTGATGCTTCGGATTGAATGTATTTTTGGAAGCCAGAGGCGACAAACCCAGGTGAGGCGAGAAGCACGGGCCGTACGGCTTCGTTGTTAGCGCCGGAAGTAAGACTGGTATTGAACTCCATTTGTCGAAGGAGGGTCTCGAGTGTAACTTTGAAAAACTTGTTCATTCCCTGGGAGTATGTGGCGTAAGGTTTGAGCCTTGTCAATAGAGACAATAACACAGCAAAAGAAACTCACCTTATCATGATCCCCTCCTCCCTGCCGTTTACGTGGCACAGACATCTCAATCTTTTGCTTCAATATTGTCTGAAATTGCCCAATAAAGCAGATATGAGCCAATCCTTCCTGCATCACTACTGCGACAGCCTCTGCACGGCGCTTACCACCCTCATCCACAGCGTCCTTGAGTGACTCAATTGCAATACTGTCCCACCCGACACCTTCTCCATCTGACCCAACTTCTTTCTCTAACGTGAAATTGCGATTCAACTCTAGATCGAGCGTATGAAATTGTCCGATTTTTGTATGTGGTGTTTCGTTCATAATTTGTCCTGATACATGGAGCTGAGAGCTCTGCGGGTCAAAGTCGAGATTCTTCACACGAATTACGAGGTTCAGATGAACGCGGGCTGAGCTCGTGGACCCGGTATCCTGAACTGTGGTAACTCGACGAATTGCGCTGGCCCGAAGGATATCGCCTGGTCGGATCAGGTTGTATGCATGCCACTAGATTTATTGGGTTGTATATTAGATGATTGGGGTGCTGAGACGCAAAGTGAGGGCTTTAATACCATGTCTTCTGGCTCATCTGGGCACAATGTCACCGCTCCAGAGCCATTATGCTCAATCTTGTTCTTGATACAACGCATCCCTGTGGTGATATTGCACGGTTATAGGCCGAAAGTGGAGGGTAAAATGCGACGAAGGCGGGTTGGATGTTGTTATTGCAATGTCGTCATATGTCGCGTCGAAAATGCGCAAATTGGAGAGACGATAGGGTTGTATAAAAGCAGATTAAAGCCTTGAGGGCTTTCGAATGCTTTTATAACAAGGGATATTCGAGCAAATAAACCTAATCTAAGGGCATTGCCAATGTTGAACTTGCCAAACTCAACCCCACTATAGAATACTGCCGTTCATTACCGCCCGGCCGTCCTGCAAGAATATCACTTGCTCTGCTGATGCACTCATTATGGGAGATTAGGAGATTAGTCTTGGTCTGCTATGGGCTGTCAGGAAATAGGAAATTGCTGATCTTCTAAGCCTCTAAAATATATGACATTCAAGTATGAACATCCCCCTGCGCCACCAAGTCGTCTCTTATCGATAAGAGCAAACCCTAATCAGATCAGATTAGGGCAAAGTTGACGTCAAAGCTTGTAGGTTTAATGATTTTATTATTGCAAGTACAAGCTATACAATCTATCAGAGCACTATTCAAGGGACAATTCTTATTCCCTGGGCCCGAACTCCAGTAAAGTCACTCATATGAGCCCCACGTCGCATTGATCAGCCATTGATATAGCCGCATCTAGTCCCCTGCATCGTATACCCCCACTTAGATGGCGTCAAGCTCCAAGAAACGGGCGGAAATTACTGGACCGAAGTGGTCCGTTGATGTCAAAACCTTTATCTATTAAGGAAGTCCCCCTCATTTGCTTTCTGTTCCTTTCAACCATCGAAACATTCACACATTATGGCCCCACTTTCGCTGCAGTCTACCTATAAGTTGGTCTCGGGCTACGAGATCCCCGTTGTTGGGTTCGGAGTCAGTATATTGGTCTGTGGGGTTCTGATATGTATTACTAACGCTTATCTCGGAGATTAGGTTTACCAAACGTATGTCTATCGTTGTATAAAACTCCGCCGCAGATTATCTTGACTTATTCTTGACCAGTCCCTCTGATGTCACCGAGGAAGTGACCCTCAAGGCTATTGAGGTTGGATACCGCCATGTAAGAAACCGCAGAACCCAGACTACAAATTTTCCCAGATTTGACCATCCTGTTACAGGTCGACAGCGCGAAAGTCTACGGAAATGAACTGGAAAGTGCCGCCGCCATCCGCGCGTCTGGACTTGATCGCTCGAAGATCTTCTATACTAGCAAGGTGCCATCGAGATCCATGGGATATGAGAAGGCAAAGAAGGCTATTCAGGAAAGCATTGCTGCAGCAAACCTTGGCTACATTGACCTGTATGGATCTCCTTGTTCCCCGAAAACCAAAGTGGATTAGCGGACTAACAATGTGACTATCAGTCTGTTGATCCACGCACCCTATGGTGGTAAGGAGGCCCGCCTCGGCACATGGCGCGCACTCGTGGAGGCCCAAGAGGCAGGACATGTTCGGTCGCTGGGTGTGTCCAACTTTTCTATCCAGCACCTTGAGGAGTTGGAAGAGTACATCAAGAGTGGAGCAGGCGGACAAATCACTGTCGGTCAGTACGAGATCCACCCGTGGTGCCCGCGCGACGATATTGCGGAGTGGCTGCAGAAGCGCAACATCGTTGTCGAAGCATACTCTCCCCTCGTGCAAGCGACTCGCATGAAGGAGCCAGTTCTGCAAAACCTGGCTAAGAAGCACGGTAAGAGCGAGGCTCAGATTTTGGTCCGCTGGAGTTTGCAGAAGGGATATGTTCCCCTGCCTAAGTCGGTGACCGAGTCTCGCATTCTAGAGAACTCGCAGGTCTTCGATTTCACACTGTCGGATGAAGACATGGCCACCCTGAAGCTCAACACATACGAGCCCGTCTGCTGGGACCCCGTCCGTGACTGCAAGATCTGAATGACGTCACCAAATTCGCCAAAGCCTATCATATAAATAGAATTAGGGAATGAAATTCTATCCAAGAACACACTGAATATAGATCAATAATAGACCTCGGAAAAAAAGAGTGCAGCTCGATTTGGCAGTTTGTTGACTTCCGCGGTCGGCACAAAGTATCACCGCCAACCAAAAAAAGCAACATCGTCACTTCCTACCCTTTCTGGTACAACTTACCACAGCTCTCCATCCTCATGATCGTACAAGCAGTAGGCGGTCGCTGCCACGCTTGTCCCCACTATGCCGGATGAGCCGCGCCGCATCATCTTGGAGAAATCCAAGACCGTTAAACGCCGGTACCAGCGCAGCAACCAACGATTCCAGTTCACCGCATCCCAGATCGCGCGGCTAGATCGCGAGGAGGAGCGAGAAAAGAAAGCAAAGAAGCTACGCGAGAAGGAAAAGAAACGCATTGCCAATAAGAAACGGAAAGCTGAGCAGGAGGCGCAGGCGCGTGAGGAACGGAAGCGTCGCGGTATCCCAGATCCCAATGCAGCCCGCGTCCCGTCGAGTCAGCCGCTGCTGTCAATGTTCCTAGGGGCTGGGAAGCGACAGCCACCTGTTGTACCGGAGCCTGCACCTACAGTTACGGACATCGAGTCGCATGATGACAATTTAGGGAGCGAGGGTGGGGATACAGAAGCTGAATCGGATGCCTTTGACGACTTGGATGAGGAATTAGAAAATGATCTAGCTGAGCTCCAAGATTCAGTCATCCCGAAAGAGCTTGAAGACCAGGATATTGACATCACGACCCGGGCTTCACTCAAGAATGAGGATGAGTTCTCAGACTGCTCGGCGTTCGACGACGAAGAGGTTATGAAAAAAGCCGAGACGGCTGCTACCATGCGAACGACTGACGAAGAAACGAAAAACCCCTCTATACTCAATGAACCATCCTATCTACGACCTCCCTCGGCTATGCTCAAGCTAGAATCATCTTTCGGGGAATCTTTCCAGTACGACCCCGCCGATTTCCTTGAAGCCGAAGCAGCCATTATTACACAAATGAATAGTCCTGGAACAAAAGAACATTCTCCCCCCAAGGACACCTTCATTTCACAGCCTCCTTTGTCTGATCGACCGTGCAGTAGACTCACTTTGGCGTCCTCTTTTGGTGACTCCTTTCGAGACGAGACAGCGGATTGGATTGAAGAAGCATTTGCACACGGAAGCGGTGACCCTTTTCACGAATTCAATAGAAACCCCTCTTCATGATTTTATTTGGAACTTAGTAAATCGCTTCCGTAGCATTTAGTCGCAGATCTTGCAGCTTTGGGGCGCACTACAACAGAAGTTGTCCAACCTGGAAAGTCTTGGCATTATGGGGATCAGGTCCGACAGTCGGATATTTCAGTTTGGATGCACTACAAAGCCCTTTCAGTTCGGGAGATTCCAGTATCTGGTAGCAGCTGAGAGCTGAATTGTTTCGACCGAATGACCAGAAATGCTCTAGGGGATTCCGAATACTGTGTACATTTGTATATTATTCTCATAGTCAGGATCTTATCGGGGATGACGTTACACTTATGATCTGTATAGATTTCCAGGCCCGCTTCTCTATTTCTTCATCATTCCTTCAGACATTATCGTCTTCAATTGAGTCCATTTCCAGCAGACTCCCAATCCAAAATGCCGTTCGTCCAAGCAAATAGCCACCGTCTCTACTATGCCGACTCCCACTCCACCGGCCCTCCAACCCCAACCGGCCTAACTTTCATCTTCATTCACGGCCTGGGCTCCTCACAAAACTACTATTACCCAGTAATCCCTCACCTCACTAAACTCCACCGCTGTATCACCATCGACACATACGGTGCCGCCCGCTCCCCGTACACCAATGACACAGTCACGATCCCCGGTATCGCAGAGGATGTCATCGGCGTGCTGGACTCGCTGCACGTCCCCAAGGCCGTCGTAGTCGGTCATTCAATGGGCGGAATCGTAGTGACGGAGCTAGGCGCACGGTATCCCGACCGCGTACAGGGCGTTGTAGCCATTGGGCCGACCCACCCGTCGGATACGTTGGTGACGGTCATGAATAAGAGGGCGGAGACTGTTCTTGAGTGTAAGCTTTTCCCCATTCTAGTCTATCTGATCATGTGGTTCTATCTTATACGTTTTCTTTTGAATTTCCATAAAATATGCTAAATTATCTGCAGCTGGAATCGAGCCAATGGCAAATACCATCCCCTTTGGAGCTGTTGGCTCGCGCAGCACCCCGCTGCAAAAGGCTTTCATTCGGGAGTTGATCTTGGGACAGGATCCTAAGGGTTATGCTGCGCTGTGCCGTGCTATTGCGGGCGCGGGGCCGGCAGACTATGCTGCTGTCAGGGCTCCTTTCCTGCTTATTGCGGGCGACGAGGATAAGTCTGCTTCTATGGAAGGGTGCCAGCATATATTTGACCATGTCTCGAGTAAGCAGAAGTCTCTTGAGGTATTGAAGGGGGTTGGGCATTGGCATTGTATTGAGGCTGCTGATGAGGTGGGTGGGTTGATTGCTAAGTTCGCGAATGGAATGTTGTGAATGCTTGAAAGAGCCTCTAATTAGAAAGGAATAATGAATATGCCAGTAAACTTGTCTGGTTATTTCGGTTATGTTAAATATTTCCAATGCCGCTATCGTCAAGTACATCAGGAATCACAACATCGCCGCTTTAATGCCGCTGCTCGCTGATGGGCCATTTGTACCAGTCTCGAACTTCACCAACTTAATATCATAATTGAGCTCAATGGCAGCTTGAGGATCATCCTTGCGTGGCACGAAGTCTACAATAAGCGAGTCCTTCACAGCAAACACCGAGTCATTATCAAGGTACTTATCCTGACGGTCGAAGATCTGTGTTGTCAAAGGACGGTAGTTATCATAGGTAGCCTGGGCAAGACATCAGCCTCTATCTCAACAACCAGCTATCGAAGATATCACGTCAGAACTTACAATAACATGAATGTGAGCAGGGCGGAAAGGGTGACGATCCATAAGCTCAAGGAGCTTGCCAGCAGGACCATCGTTCGGAACGGGGTACGGTGTCGGACGCAGACAGTAAAACGAGTACTTTCCATGCTCATCCGTCTTGAACTTGCCGCGCAGATTGAACTCAACCTGCTCAGGATCCTGCTGCTCGTACAACCCGTTCGTAGAGGCCTGCCACACCTCAACCGTCGAACCGACAAGAGGCTGCTTAGTCCGGACGTCCAGGACACGACCGTGCATGAAGGCCATCTCAGCATCAGCAGGCTTCGTCTTGACGATGTCCTCGCCGTTCTCACGGTACGGTGTATCGGCGCGGAAGAACGGACCCAGGACGGCCGTGGCTGTGGGTGCATCTTGTGCTTCTCCGGCAAGAGTGGAGGTGATTTCGTCGATGAGGCTGTCGAAATGAACATATGTTAGCCGGTGCATTTTCACTTTCCCCGCGAACAAGAGTTCGGCTTACGATTCAAGTCCCAGTACATCGCACACTAGCTGTCCCTCGTTCCGCTTGTCGTCGCTCATGCGTCCGGCCCAATTGAGCATCTGCACGCCGGCCATCCACTCGTCGAAGGTGACTTCCTCCTCGCGCACATAGTCGTGCATGTGCCTGATTAGGCCTGCCATGAGCTTCCGCATGCGTGGGGTGGTCTTGGGACCCATCGCGTTGATGACATTGTCCGTGAAGGTTGGATTGAAGCGGTGCGTTGCCATTGTTGCGCGTAAATCAGTCTATTTCGGTACGATATGTACGAGCGTGACTTCAAAATACAGAAAGAAGTAGAGGGTGTTATAACACAAGAAGAGTATGCGATTATCGAAATTCACCGAGACTGTTATATATCACGGTGATCCGACGGGCCTTTCAGTCTGCCAACCAACCAAATCTGACCTAAAATCATCACGCTTATTTGGGATACCCCCGCAGATTCACAGTAATGGCATGATTGGGGTTAGGCGTCGGATATATAGAAACCGAAGGGACAAGGGGGATTCGGAAATGGTTGCGCTTCCGACTTCCCCGCAGTTGGGTAGAGTCCTGGAGAGCCTGGCAGTGAATTGTTTTTAGAAAGTTGGGATATATGGAATTAAAACGTCTGAGATTCTAATGTGAATTCCATAGTAGGAGCTTCCACACTAGGTGAGTTGAGGCGTTTCATACTTCGAGGGCAAGCTCTAGACAGCTTCCACAGATTCAATATTGAGCCTTCAACATGATATAAAATATAACTTTGGCCGGGATCACCTAGGTAGTGCTATAGTAGGATAACATGCTAGGTATACTTCAGGGGCCCTTTATCTCAATAGGGCTGTATCACCTGAGCCCTATAATCAGCCCTTAAGTGCTATAAGGCTCCGGGTTATCTAGGTCCAGGTCTGTAGTGGGGGCAACTTTGGGTGGAAAAGAATCCATAATAGATATATAGATCATTGGAAGAAGAATCATCCGTATTCCGTCTGGTCATCTGTGCCAGGCTAATCAATAGAAAGCCCGGCCGCATATGAGGATCCCTACAGAGTGTCACATCGCCACCGCTCATCGCCGGCCCTTGGGATTCCCTTTCTTTGTGAGAGTCTCTGGAAGTTCTTGCACAACCTTCCCATGCTCCCAGAGCTTACCCAGCCCGGCCTTGCGCTCCACTACTACATCGAAAAAGTCCAACGAGACGAACTTCTGCGACTCGTCCTTTTCAGTCTGCCCACTCTTCTCTACAGCTATGCCCTCACTAAGAATGACGCCATTCTCACTGCGCCAGAACGGTACCCCAGCTTGCAGCGCTTTGCGCACATCGATATAGATCAAAACCTGCGCATGGCGCCGCATACCCGAGATAACGCGGGGGTCGTCGGGCTTCGATTTACCCCGCGCGGTATCCTCAGTGTGAACAGCAAGCACCGACTCTAATGATGGGCCAGTAGCGAAGTGAATGTGGTTCCGGCCCATACAGCGTAGTCCACCGGATTGTAGGATAACAGGCCAGGTCGCGTGGAACGTACCGTGGACGACGGTATCTGGTAGTTTCGATTCGTCGGAAAGAGAAAGCGGCTCAAGGAAAGAGGCAGCATCTACGGTCTTGATACTGTGTCCTTGGGTCGCACGAATTAAAAAGTTCGACGGGTCGGTATCTTTCACGGATAATGCTTGCTCGGTGGCTGTTTGTTGGGCATCGCTCGTGGAGGGTGCAGACTCCAGGACGGATGACGCGGGCTGGTCTTCGCCCAAAATAGTGGAAGCATCATGCTCTGCATCGGGAGCTGTCACTGGTGTTGTTGTTGCTTGAGTTGTGGATTTACTGGGTTGTGCGGATGGAATGTGGAGGAGGGCGAAGCGCTTTTTATCGGAGGAGTCAACGGCGTGGAGAATCTCGGGGAAGGTGACTTTTAGCGATTTGAGTTTCCTCCAATTTAACTGGACATAAGCATCGTCAGTATATTTGAGGTTATCTGAACAACCTTGGCAAAGCTGCATACCACATCTGGCACGCTCGCATAACCTTGTGCGTTCATCTTCAGCCCTTCCTTCTCAGCGGCATGTCGCAGAAGCAAGCTTAATGCTTTGGAGACTTGAACATCGCGACTTTGGCCTCCCTGGCCACGTCCCCGCCTATCCTTGTTGTTCTTTGGGTGATCCATGTTATCGAGAAATTTGAGGGGAGTTGTTTGGGAATATTTTGGTGGGGTCCAAATATTATAAGATGCGGCTCTACACCTTAGGTACATGTGAAAAGTGAAAAAGTATGAAATCGAAATACAGTACGATACTATGGACTTGTAATTTGCAATATCTTTTGAAGTTTTGAAGAATGTCTTTCCTTTATTACCTTGTGCTATACTACCCTTATTTCATTGCTCTATTACTCTAGTCCATTGCTCTAGCTTATTATCTTAATGAATCATATCATTTAGGGGCTACCTGAACATTCTTCTCACATAAATCGACTCAATTGGGTATAGAATATCGCAGAAAAACAAGCACGGCAATATAAATAAACAAGACCATCACCGATCACAAATGCAGTTACACTCTGCTACGGGACAGATCTTATGCCGCTTAAACCAATCACTGGCATGATTTGCATGGAATCCATGGTTGCAATGGATACAGAACACCACAAACCGCCGCATCACCTCAGTTTCGGTGGGCTTGCGCGAGCCCGCCTCGGCATCCGCAGCAATACTGGCCCGTGACATTGGGTCTGGTGAGCCCAGCCACAAGGTGCAGACGCCGCAGCGTGGCATATGTCGACCACACCGCGGACACACAGTCCCGGACATGACTGTGGGTGCTAGGGGATTGCCGGCAGTGGGATGAACGTGTTCGGCACTCTTCGTAGATGGGGAGACTTGGGAGGAAGCGTCATGCTGGGTGAGCGGACTTGTGCAGTAGTTACAGGTGAGGCTGACTTGCTGCGGCGGTGGCGGCATGAGTTTGCGACCGTCTGCAGTGACAGCGAAACGACGAGAGCCGACATCGAAGCGAGCTCGCTCAAGTTGGAGTTTCCAGGAGTTCATTTGGCGCCGGTAGGTCTCGCGCCAGGCTTCAAACTGGACAACGTGTTTTTGGTTGCTAACAAGCCGCGGCACGGTATGGCTCATTGCTAGCACCGGAGTTTGGACATCGTTGAATTTCCCAATATACGATTGGAACAGACCCATGGCCAAATGACCCAACCCCGTGAGTACGACTCCTTCGATATCGCCTTGACCAATTGCCTGACTTGTGGCTTCCTTCAGATACTCTGTTAGTTCGTCATCTGGAAGCCAGCGTAGCGCGACCTCTACGCGATATTTCAGAGGTAGTGTGGTCTCTCTGATAACTGCATTCCAGTCGCCTTTGCTCACGAGGGCTAAGATAGCTCGAGCGTATGGATCCGTGAGCTCCTTCGCAATTTCCGCACAGGTATTCTCCCAGTCTGTGTCATTGTCCCCTTTGGAGGCACCGGCAATTGCCATGGCCAGCAATTTATGAGCCTGGGTGGGGTTGTTGCTTCGAAGCCCAAGGTAAGCCAGCTTAGGCTCGTCTTGGAAGACAGCCAGTGCAGCAGCTTTAGTATGCTGATCTTCGCCAGACAGAGTTTTCACTGTCTCCTCAAGCTCACGGTAAGACTGCGTAGCACCGCAAAGACGAAGGCAGAGTCGGCGATGATCAGGGAAAGCCGTGTCGCAACCTGTTGTCTCGGGGAGGTTCAACTGAATTGCCAAAGTTGCCACGGCATCTGCGACTGCTTCAGCATCATCTTTCTTAGCGGCAATGCAACGCTGTTCAAAACCATTGCCTGTTCTCATGTCAATTTTTGAGGAAAATTTGCAAACAAAGTGAAGAAACAAACCTATGTCATTATTCCAAACATTGCTCACACCTAGATAATTCAGGTCCAAGCCATTAACAACCATTGACGTCCCAGAAGACTCGATTCGAGCACCTAGAGGACGTATTAAATATGTGGTTGTGACACCGAGAAAAAAAATAGAAGAACTCACGTTCAATCCAGCCCCAGAAATCTTGTAGAGCTTGATCATCAGATGCCACCTTTCGGTTTTGGGCCTCATCAAACAAGTAACCCTCTTTGCACCGTGACTGATTGATTGTGCATAGAGTGAGCGCTTCTTTCGCAGTAAGAGGAACACCCATCACCCCCAAGGCCATGGCGCGTTCTCGGTTCTCGTGGCTTGGGACAGGCTCGGAATTAACATTCTTTGACGCGAACAGCTGGCCATTTGAGTTTGCCCCATGCTCTTGCGAGGTCAAGCAGACGCGTGACCTAATGTTCCCGATCAGATCTGAGATGGGCGAAATGTGCTCAGACAGTGGGTGAATCGATCGCACATCTGAGTCACTTGATGAGATTCCACAGGCTAATACACTGCGTGAAGATAGATCAATTGGTGCACAAGGGGCTCGCGCGGTGATAATCTGAGGCTGTCCATGACCGTCGAGTGCGATAGCACTTGGCTGAGGAGACAAGCTGAGATTGAGGGAATCGAATGAAACAATCCGGTCTTTTTCTTTGTACCCACGGGTCGGATTATCAAAGGGTACGCATACGTCCCGCACGTGCTTGGTGTATACCGATTCTGGGTAATTTCTGGAAGATCCCTGGCCAAGAGTCTCGTCTATCGAAGAGCGATACTCCTCCGGCAAGTAGTCTTTGGCGATGTCGTAATTCTTGAAGTGGCCGTTGCTGGACAGCGCAGAGAGACTGCCTCGATTCGTCCTTGAGAAGCGCAAGCTCCAGATGGAGGACTTCGGATGGAAAACATTCTTAAGTTCCAAAGCTGGCGTCGCTTGACCTGAGTCTGCTACACCAGCGGAAGAGCCCAGTGATGAAGATGTCAGCCGAGATCCAACGCGACGGTCCCACACGCAGATGGTGCTTTCATTAGATGGAATGCAAGACGCAATATAGTTCTCATCAAGCCAATCAATAGCCAGATTATGAACACATCGAGTGGGAAATTGTACTGATGGGTTGCCAGGTCCCTCTGTTACAAAATCAGCTATGCCTTTGTAAATATAAAGCCAGGAAAGATAAACCTCTTAGATCATAGATCCGAACAAACTGGCCCTTGACACCAGTTACGATCGTGTCAGGCTGGTCTCGGAAGAACTTGATACTGGTGATAGGCTCTGAGCTGGCGAGCTTCCGCAAGGGCTCAGTAAATCCTCTACTTCCACCAAGTCGTTGGTTGACATCCCAAATGTTCAAGCAAAAGTCGTTCCGAACGCGGTCGAGGCCCGATGCCACAAGGCCGTGTGTACTAAATGCAACTGCATTGCAGTACCGTTGGTTGCGGACTGGGAATGAAAGAGATTCCTTGGAATCCCCATCAAGACGTAGGATGGTGGCCTCCCCAGATGACTGCCCCACGGCGATCAGGTTCTCATTTGAACTAGACCAGTCGAATGCGCGAAAACCAGGCACCTTGGTTAGGGTGGACAACACTTCATGGCGTAGATATTTACCGTCAAACCTAGTCACTCTACACAGACGAAATGATTTTCCCGTGACGTCGACTGACAGGAAGCGTTGCTCAGTGGCCGACGAGGTCGGGGACCAGCGAATGGCGGACTCCATGCTGGCCCTTTTACTAAGCTTGGTTCAGTAATTGAGTCAGTGACATGAGTAGACCCGAATTGCTAGATAGACAAATCGAAGCGGACAATTGAGTAAATCAAATCAATGCGACGAGAGAGGGCCGCGGTGATGGTAATCAACGAAGACGCTCATTGGTTGGGCGCCGATCTGGGGGGACGGGCCGATAAATCCGCCGATATCGTTTTTTCTTATCGTTTTTGCTGTAGCTTCAACCTCTTTTTTTTCCCTTTCCTTCTTTTTAGTCTAACAAATATGTCTACAGACACTC
Organism: Penicillium sclerotigenum; assembly: GCA_928213465.1. Taxonomy (NCBI): domain Eukaryota; kingdom Fungi; phylum Ascomycota; class Eurotiomycetes; order Eurotiales; family Aspergillaceae; genus Penicillium; species Penicillium sclerotigenum. Next base: position 102,203 of record CAKMRK010000234.1, on the reverse strand, counting down.
GAAGCCACCGCGATCGGGAAGCTTCCTCAAAGAGGAAGACCAGGGATGGGTCGGAGGATGTTCCCCCAGCCCGCAAAAAGGTGCACCGCAAGGCAGACAAAGCAGATGACCAAGTCCAATTCGTGGACTTCAGCAAAGGCGATGCATCGAAGCCTAAAGTGACCCGCAAGTACAAGGACAAATTTGCTCCCAAACCTGAAAAGGAATATCCATCGATCAACGATCTGAAAAAGCGAATTCGTGATGTGAAGCGACTACTCAACAAAATGGATTTGTCTGCCGATGCTCGCATCTTGCAGGAACGCGCCCTCGCTGGATATGAGCAAGATCTTGCGGATGAAACTACACGCAGAGAACGATCATCATTGATCAAGAAATATCACTTTGTCCGATTCCTTGGTACGTGGCCGATAAGTCTGAAAATACTTACGTTCTTGCTAATGTAATTTGTTTCTATTGAATAGACCGCAAAACTGCTACCAAGGAACTCAACCGACTTACTCGCCGCGAGAAGGAAGAAGATCTGGATTCGAAACAAAAGGCTCGTCTTGCGGCAAAAATCCACGCATGCCGTGTGAACCTTCACTACACGATCTACTATCCTCTCACCGAGAAATACATTTCAATCTACCCCAGTGGGAAACCCGATGCAACGGATTCAAAGCCAGAATTGCAAACCCAGGAGACCAAATCGAACGATGCAAAGCCCCCGATGTGGTCTGTCGTTGAGAAGTGCATGGAAGAAAAGACACTGGACCTTCTTCGTGAAGGAAAGTTGCACATCAACGCCAATGGAGAGAAGATCCAATCTTCATCTTCTGGACCAACTACAGTTCCAGATACCCGTAAGGAGAAGAGCAAGAAGGAAGAGCAACAGAAAGAGACCAAGATTTCCAAAGATGACAAGAAGAGCACTAAGAAGGAGAAACCTGCACGCAGCGAGCGGGCCTCCAAGAAACATGAGGCACCACAACCACCCAATACGGAGGACCAAGATGATAGTGATGGTGGTTTCTTTGAGTAACCAATTCATATTCGATGCAGAATTGGTTTATGTCTTATTTGTCTTGATATCCATACTAGCATTTATACATTCTATTGCATACAGCCAAATGACACTATCGGTCTAGAAAGCTTTACCGAGTAATAACCGGGTTCTCTCCTGCATACCTTAATACCTGTGATGTATGCCCATGGGCTGATGTTGTAGCTCATCTAGGTTGTAAACCAAGAATCACTTTTGCTATAGTAACCTTGGCTACATATATGAATGACTGTTCAATAACGATATAGTGACTCCATGAAACTTATTCTAGTTTCTTTAAAAACCCCCATCCAGTGAGCATAGCGGGGATGCAGAACACTAGATATAACTTAGTTACGTCGTTCACTTTCACTTCGCTATGCATCAATATGTATATGTACCTTCTACAATTGACTCTACTTTTCGGAACTTTACATTACTACATACATACTTCTCCTATTCTCTACTGTCCGAACGTCCATCGGATTGATCTAGCTTCGGTCAATGTTTCAAAGCAGATTAGGGCTACGTAACTACATCAACCCTTCACATTCACCGTCCTGTAACTTCTCTACGACCTAGATCTAACTTCACTTCTATCTCTACCTACTATCTCTACCACTATCACACTTCATTAATTCATAACATCTTTAGTATCTACTCATATGCTTTGCTTTGTGTCTCTCTTTCCCAACTTACTTCACTGTTCCATTGCGACCTCACTATTCACTACAGGTAAGGTATCTTGCTGAGTGATAAACTTGACGCTTCAATCTCCATTCTTATACTGTGTTCGTGTTCACCTTACGATCTATCTTGCTACAAACTACTTCATATTCGTTGACTCCTATATCTATAACCTAGACTTCTCTATACTCGAACTTTGATTTACTGTTACGCTATTTTCTCTTCTCCAAGGTCAAGTTGATCGTCATACTTATCACTTGTCAATCATACATCTACTCATCTGAGCTCTTGACTAACCAAGGACAGATCCTCCAGTCAATTGTGCAATCTCACCATACAAACCAAGAAAGATGCCTGCATACCAACCCGAAAAAGCCAGAATGGCTTGCAGCCCTTCAGAGGGAGCAGCCTTCATTAAGCAGCAAAAAATCCTTCGAGATCGCTGCTCAAATGCCCTCGCCAAACATCTCAAAACCAGTCCCGATGTTGTGTGGACACCCGAAGATAGCTACGGGAGGTACCCTACCTCAAAGAAGGAAGAGCCTCAGCTCAAACTGGTCCTGGATGTCGAATTCAACGACGAAACTGGCCAATGGGACTTCCCTCCAGCTAACAACCGACTGTCAGATGAGCTAGTTTATCTGGCGGTCAAGTTCATGAGCGCCCGCGACCGGGCACAACAATACCCGTATGACTTCAACGCAATGGGCCATATTAACCCTGAACGCGTGTCTTCAGGACCTGCTCCGATCATCTGGGCTCACGGCCTGCCCTTCTTCCCAGTATACAAGGGCTATTACATCCTCTGTGGCCGCGAATTCGCTAAATGTATTGGCTGGTTGTTACATGAGAAGACCAAAGAGGTCATGAAAGCCAATCCGACCTGGTCTGTTGGGGCGGTCATCGCGCCTGACTCTGCCGTGGAAGCTCCTCATACTATCACTCGTCAGTTGACACAGCACACACCTCGGGGTTACGAGAACGACTCGCAGTACAGGAGTAAGGCCCGTACGCGCGATGTTGTGGCTGCTGACCACCATCTCTGCGCGGTTCTTCCGCACCTGGATGTTGATGGAATTGAGATCTGCCAACTGTGGAGGGCTTGGGGTTACAATGTTCATTGTGGACCTATGAAGCGTGGTGTGAAGCCAACTACCATGTCGAAGGAGTTCTTTACCAGCCATGGCCTCAGAGATGTCGACTATGAGTCTCTCGTTAGGCCATACGGCAACCACTTGTTGGACGAGGATGAAGAGCCAAATGGTGACATAGAAGTGCAGGATCTCACTGGAAAAAGTGGTGAAGCTGCTAGCAGTAGCAATCAACCCATAATGGCTCAGTCTGCGTCCCAGATGGACGTGGATGTGGATATTGACACCCCAGCGGAGGTTCCAGCGCAGGCCACAGAGAACGTCGCTGAAGAAGCCATGGAAGAAGTCAAGGAACAGACCAAGGAAGGGGTCATGGAAGAAACCAAGGAAGTGGCAAAGAAAGAGGTGAAAGAAGAGGTCACAAAAGAGGCCACGAAAGAGATCTCCAAAGACTCTGAAATGGCCCCCTCAGAGCCTGAAGAGAAACAACCTGTTGTTTCCAGCAGCATTGTACACGCTGAGCTTGATTCGGGTATGGATATCGCGAATCCCATGCAAGACCCTATTGAGAACCCCATTCCCAAACAGAGCAGTACGACTGCTATCTCCTCTGCAGGGAGTACGATTCAATTCGCTACGACTCCTCAGCCTAGCGACGTACAAGTGATAACCGAGGCCCCCGAAACCGAACAGACAGTGACTGATACATTAGCTGAGAACATTCAGACCATTGACCCGCTCCAGGTGGAGCAAATCGCACCTGAATCAACCGGTACTGAGCAGTTGAATCACACTGCAGCTTGTGTCTTACCTAAGGAGCCGAGAGTTGTTGAAGGTCCTGCATCTCAATCCAATTCTGATAAAACTGGCGTCGAGAAGAGCCAAGAAGCAGCGGAAGCTCGTGTGTAGGATGGGGGGCGACTAAAAAACCGAAAAGCCAAAAAAGAGGAAAATGGGGTGCGAAATAAGACTCACCTTTATGGGATGTCGGAAGGGAGGTGATCTATCCCAAAGGTTGCTTTGTTCATTGAAATTTGCGGTTTATGGCATTGGGGGATTGTGCCTGATTTTATCTTCATTTTCCCTCTCACAATGTGTTTCTTTGCTTTTTCTTTCTTTGTTTCCAGTGACATGTAGTTGATCACTGTGCTTTGCGGTTGTTCTTAGTTTCTACCGATCTCAAAGGGGATTCTCCTGGTCTGGGACTACTTCAGAAATTGGCTAAGTCATTTTCTAACTTATTCTAGCGTAATAATTAACAGAATAAGCACTTCTAGTCATACAGATATTACATATCAAATAACCTTTTGTAGATTGTGCTTTTCACCCAATCCTACAGTGTATGACTGATTATCTTGGAAAAACATCTGAAAAGACACCCAAAAAGACACCCAAAAAGACACCCAAAAAGAACATTTTAAGGCAAACGGAGTGTTCCTACATATAATAATATCCCTAACATCATTTTGCCCCAAATAGATCAGAAGCAAAACTTGTGTCGTCGAGTGTAGAGGCCGCGTAAGCGGCCGACTATTCTTGGATGTGTAACTCCGAGATTGGAAGTGGAATAGTTCATGCTTTACGAATAGACCAGCCATCAGCCCGTGCAGATCTCTGCCTGGAGAATATGAATTGGAATAGGATTAGAAGTAAAGTGTCATAAGAGGAGCCCGATAGGCGGCGTGAATTTTCAAATTGAAAAGCCCAGGAAAGACAAACTAATAGGGAAAACAACTAAAAGCGCCAATCATCTCGCCGGTAACACCTCTAGAGACGCTAGAGCAAACATTTCGATTTGGTAAAAGATGTGAACATAAACGGCTCATAGAACATGCGGGAAAGAAAGCCCATTCTTGGAATTTGGCCCCATAGCTGAAAAATGAGGAGAGAGGTGAATGCGGTTAGATGTGACGATAGGTGGTAGACAGATATAAAAAGAGAGAGATATAATGAGGGCCAAAAAACATGTTAGACGCGAAAGAAAGTGTGTTGTATTGGGGATTTGTTGTACCGGAAAAGAAAATCATGATGTGCGTAAGTCATAGCAAATTGAAAATGACCATTGGATATGATCTTCAGTATCAAATGGGGGATATCCATTTGAAATACTAGCGATCCTGCGCCAGCAAAGTCGAGCAGCATCTTGCGTCTAGCTTGAAAATCATCAGGTGTTCCCAGAACCCCTAAATGAGAGACAAAGCCATAGTGCCAACGACACGAGAGAGGTAGTTACCTCACATGACAATACAGCTACCACCACTCTCGGCTCGCCTGCGTCTCCCGCCAAGGGCAGAGATAGCGCCTACGCCATGAGTATCGTTCTCGTCTTCATCTTCATTGTACAGACGTTCAGCTTCACGGGCACGACGTCGACGTCGGCGAGCACCAGCACCAGTGGCGCCAGCCTCCTCAGTGGCGACCATATATTCAGCCCATTTCCGGTCCAGCCGGGATGCAGCAGCGAGATCGCCGCGCAGGACACGTTTCGTGTGTTCATCGACTGTCATCTGCCAGCCGTAGAAACATTTGAGCTGGATGATTTCGTTGGGATAATTTGGCGCTGGCGAGGGCGAAGGGGAGGTAGCTGGAGTGACGAAGGTACTTGTCGCCGGGGAAGAGCCGGCGTCTGATGTTTGTGTGACCGTCACCACTGTTGAAACATGTTTGCGGGAGGCGCGCGGGATGTATGCGTTGCTAGAGAGGACTTCCCGGACCCCTGCCCAGGTGATGTTTGCGCAGTCGAATATCATGAGTCGCAGTCCAACTTTGGGGACCTCGTCGTTGTACCCGCGGCGGCGGACACGGAAGCTGGCTTCCATCAGGGTCAGATCTGATACTCTGGTGTTGTCCATTTCAACGGATCGGAGTTTTGGACAGTTCTTCATTACTCGGAGCATTCCCGTGTCGCTAAGACTCTCACAGTAGCTGATGTTCAAGTGTTCTAAGTGTTGGGCACATGGAGATTCAGCTAGCTGTATCAGGGTGCTGTTTGTCAAGTTCTCTAAATCCTCCAATTCCAAATGCGACAGCTTTGGCGTCGTCTGAATAACGTCCATGACAGATGCGTCGGTTAGCTCGGAGCACTGAGAAACTTGCAGACCTTCCAAATCTGGAACATTATAAGCCAGGCTTTTTAATCCATCGTCACTCACTTCAGGACAATGGTGTAAGTCCAGATGACGGAATTTTCGAGGCGGAACGATAGGCCGATCGGTCAGAATATCCATATTGGGGTTCTCGCCATGGATCAGCATCTTCAGGCTCTGATCAGTCAGGTCTGTACGACTCATGATTAAGCGTTCCAAAGTATTGCGCTCGAACAAAGCTAAAGTGAATTTCTCATCTTTAAACCCGCGAATTTCGCTCGCCTGAAGATCCTTCAACCGCTCACAGGACTGGACAATCCGAATAAGACCGGTGGTATCGACATTCTTACACCAAGAAACATTCAGTGTCTCAAGTTGCAGACAAGACCGTGCAATGACCTTCATGGCCGAGTTCGTGACACTTGACAGACCCGAGAGATTGATGTATTCCAAACGGGGGTTACGAAGGAGAAAAGAGTATATAGATGCCTTGTCGATGCGACAACCCTCTAGCGAAAAGTTGACGACGTTCCGGCACAGATCCGAAATACGCTCTCCGTCCGAGGACCATTTCTCGCGCATCTGAACGCAGCCTCTGAGATTGAGGTCTCGGACAAACGGACCACCAGAAGTGATAAGCTTGACCAAAACATCACTCGGAATCTTGGAGTAGTACTCGGTCGTATCCACCTTGGACCATAATTGTCCGTTATAGCACATTTCATTCCACGCCTTGGAAACAGGAGAGCAGCAGACAATTTCTTGCGGAGTAAGGTACTGGAATATTTCTATCTTCAGCTCTTGTGGCATATCGCCCCAAAAATCAAAAGATTTGGCCGGCTGGGACTCTGGAAGAATAACGTCCTCGAACTTTACGCCCACCGGTGTCGTAGTGCGCGGCGAGCCACGCGATGCTGGCCTCACATCAAAGGGCAAAGGCACGGTGCGAGGCGTAGTGAAACCAGAGCCATCGGTGTCCATCAAACGGATGCGAGCGTTTGTACCCTGGGGCTCACCGGGAGAACTAGAAGAACAACCAGGGGTAGCGGGCCGGGGATTGAGGCCGCCATAGAGCTGGGAGGAGCTTCCATTGCCTAAACAGGGCGAGTAGGAGCTTGACGATAGCGAAACACAAGAGAGAGAAGCCTTATGGTCCCGCCGGTAGCTAGTAGTTGACGAGGAGCGTCCGCGTCGGGTAAGCGTCGGGCTGGACGACATGCGTTGGAGACTCTGCAGTAACTTCTGACGACCCTTGAGTTTCTGTGGTTGCTCCAATGGGATCTGACCTGCTGAATTGGTCGGCCTGGTCGGAGAGATACTCCCCGGAGATAGGATCTCATCGGATACTTGGGAGGACATTTTGGCGACTTGATTCAGTCTTTAGCGCCTATTCTTTGACCCACTACTATCTTGTCACGTCTTCCAGAGGGTGTCGGCACGGTACGGAGTATCACGCAAGCGATATAAGGACGGAGGATAGTAGAACCGGATAGAGCGACGGGCGCGCAGTTACGAGAAGCTCTTAGATGAACATAGTGCTAGATCTCAGCGATGACCGGTCTTTTGGATATTGATCAGCGTTCTGAGGAATAGAGGAACAGAGGAAGTGATCAAGATGTCGGTAGGTGGGGAGATCACGTTGACCGTTACTGTTCTTCTCGGGGCCCACGGCCAAAGAACCGTGGAACAGGTTTCGGCAAAGATGCCGCACAGAGAACTGAGAGAACCGAGAGCGCTGAGTAGAAGACACAGAGGATGGGGGAAGTAGAAAAAGGGAGAGAGAGATATGCAAAGAGAAACAAGAAATGGCGGAATGCAGAGCGGAAGGGAATGCGATACATCTATTAAACCTGGTACTGGCTCAACCATCACATAGCAGGCGTTGTACTCCACAAGTCACAAGTACTCCCCTCCTCTACGTTATCTGCTTATCGCTCCCCACCTGGGATGTTGTACCAGTAAATACAATGTATGTACATAAATACATACATGTACTTCCAAATGCCGTTCTCTTATTATTTTCTATATTCTTCTTGGGTAACTGGAGTATAATATGTATAGTGTACTGATTTTGACGTACGATACAATGTTATGGCACAGACCCATCTGATGTGAGACCAAAGCCCACACTCGGCTGACGACGCCTTGAACAGCAGAACAGACCGATGGATTCGACGGACTCGACGCCCCTCAGGCCGGAGCCCACTTAAGGGATGGATCCAGGGACATCTCCGAGGCGAGTTCCTGAGAGGTAAGTCGTTCGATTCATTTTCGCCTCTTCTGGGCGATTCTCGCTGGTGGGGCCATGTGCGGGGGAAACCATATAACCCGTGGTACGAGAGCAAAAGAACCATGGAATGGAGCATGCCATATCCATGTCTTCTGTTTTCCAAGGTTATGGTTTTACCTGGGTATTTTTGAGGTTTCATTCGCTTCATTTTGGTTTACTGAGCTCAAGGCACTAGGCTTCAGTATGACAAAATCCCCATTGCATCAAATTGGAGATGTCCAACCTCCAAGGTTCTTACGCATATAAAGTGGAGATTGCCCTGCCCTATGGCAATGATAACCCAGGCTAGGCCACACTAGACTGGGTTTTGCCAAGGACTACAAAGACCACTGGAACGTACGCTAAATGTTCCCCCGCAATTCACTCAAAGCCGTACTTCGTACCAAGTACGTTGTATATAATGTCTGCCCTCTTTGGTCTCTAGGTAACATAAAGAGATATGCAAAGGTGTCGCAAAACCAAATGCCATGAAAAAGGGGGTGAAAAAAAAGCTTGGTAAAAATAAACCCCGGATAAAAATAAGACAAATCATGCGTTGATGTTCATAATCATCACCCATCAACGTGGCCCTAGAAGTTAGAAGAACAGACACTCGCTCCACACCGGCCCTGAAATGATACCCAGTTCCCCGGAAATTTTTGCATCCATCATCAAAACATAATCAACTTTGTGGGGTATCGCGTTATTGTTGCTTTTTTCAATGAGTAAAAGGCGGAGGGAGAAGGACGAGTGGTATGAGAAAGGATTTAAATCAAGCCCCCACCATCCAAGGGTGTTCAAGCACTTCAGTAATTGTGAGTCGGTTGTCAACGTCGCGATCGAGCATCGTGCGGATGAGGTCAATGCAATATTCCGAGAAAGGAAGGAAGGGAATCCGGAGGGGGTGGTCGAGGATCTCATCGACGTTGTAGAACGGGTTTTCTTTGTAGACGATGGTATAAAGGAGAATGCCCAGAGCCCAGATGTCCTGTTCCTTGCCTCGATACGACCTGCCCTGCAAGACTTCGGGCGCGGCATAATCTAATACATACTACACTCAGCATTCTACCACCAATCAGTCAGAGAGACAAAGGAAACTTACCAATCGTTCCCACAAAGACATCAAACGGTCCGTTTTTGATGTAGGCCGCACTCCCAAAGTCGATCAACTTGATCCGGCCCTCTCCATCAAGAACAACATTCTCATCCTTGATGTCACGATGTACAACCAGTGCTTTGGTATGTAAATGATTAACGGCGCTCGCAACCTGTTTGAAAATGTTTCGGCACTCCGACTCATCCATGTTGGCCTTGAGCTCGATATAATCGAACAGGTCCATTCCCGGAAGCCCGTGCGGAGTCATTTCAATGTAATAATTGATATCGTCCTCGAAGAAGCCTTCCATCTCCACAATGTTAGGGTGCTTGAGCCCATCCCGCCGCAGGAAATCCAGAACATGGATCTCCAGTGGCACAGTACCGAGTCGCCGATCCCGAGTCCATGTATCCACCAGGATGCGCTTCTTCGTGACAAATTTCAACACCATCTTCTTGCTAGGCTGTTTCTTTGAACGTGCCAGTTTGACTTGGCCGTAGGCTCCCTGTCCCATCTCCTCGAGAATCACGTAGTCGTTGATCGTTCGTTTCGCCGGAGGGTCGTTCTTCGCGTTGGCAGCTGAAATCTGAGGGACGGGCTGGGCGGGACGGGTAGTAAGGGGCTCAGAGGCAGCCTCACTGAGTTGTTGACTGAGTGTTGGCGTCGGAGTTTGGATCTCCACAGAAGTCTTGCCATTTCCCGCAGCCTGCGTATCAGCGCCGAGGGCTGACGGGCGATCTGAATCGGGGTCATGTGTGGGCGAGGTAGGCTTAGAACTTGGTACAGATGATGGCGAGAGGCTAGTAGCGGGTCCAGCAGCGTGGAGTTGTCTCGAGTAGGTTATCCACAAAGCATAGACCAGCTCTGTGACTGCAATGGTATCGTCACTGTCATCAGAGTCGCTGCTGCGATCGCTGCTTTTCTCTGTCTTATCCCTTGAGAAGAAGGTACCGCTCTTGACCACACGTAGTTGGATGTCCACGACAATGGTCGAGCCATCCCGATGCTTGGCAAGTAAGCCACTCGGCTCTGTAAACACAGAGGCGGCATTTGCTTTTCCATCGCGGAGAATAGAAAGTGTCCGTGCACGTCGGAAGCTGTGTTCTGGTATGACAATACCATCAACCAGTGGCACATTGTCCTCCTCGGTCAAAACATCTAGAATTTCATCGAAATCGGGTACAAGCTCAGTGATGTGAAGTCCCTCTGGCCTTTCTTGGCCGAATAGGACGGAAGAGAATACAGAGTTGGAGCTGATCACGTTCAGTGACAAGGATGAGAGCACCATCATGCCTGCGACATGAGGAAAGCTGGAGACCTGGAGAGTACGGTCTCCTTCTGCCTTGCCAACGGTGACAGGAATACAAACGCCAGCAGAAGTGCGGGCGGCAAAGTGCTTCAGCTCCACGACTTTAGCCAATCCCTTCTCAAGGGATGTTTCAAGAGATTCCGATGGCAAACACGGTAAAAGGTCGGTGACTGACTGGCCGTTTTCAACGACAGATGGGCCCCAGATTTTTTCGACTTCCCCTTTGGCACTTACAACGTTCCATAAATCGTCGCACTGGATGAAAGCAATATTCTCTGTGATCTCTTCTACGACCCAGATCAGGCCACCACGCTTTTCCATAACCCAGACGCTAGCAGATCCCCGTGACCCGTTGCGCTTCTGAATCGGGACCACATCACCGCATAGCAACACTCCGCGCGACTTATTGGCCGGATGGTTGTTGTTTCGGGTGTTTCTCGTGCTGGAACCATATCCGTCATCAGTCTGGGCTCTCCGGGACTTTTCTCGTGAAGATGGTTTGCTGAGAAGTTGTGCTGTCACTCCATTCCCAAGACCTCGGAACTTGGGATTGACAGCGGAGATGTTAGCTCTTTCGGGTTGAAGTGGCATGCGGGCTGCGGCATCAGTGCTGGGATCTCGAAGTTTGGCCGTGAGCCATTCCCGGTGCTCCTGTTGTACAACCTCCAGGATGCTGAGACGGCGAACTTCGGACTGAAGAACACCAAAGATGAGACATGACAGATCATTAGCCGCCAGAATGGTCCATGGTTCCTGGGCCTCGGTCCTGAACACGGCCTGGGAAGCCGGGGTCCATTTGCTGCTATGCGCGTGGAGGACGGGAATCTGGAATCCCAATCCGACAGTCGAGGAGTTGTTAAGCGAGGCGAGAGTATCCGCAGAAGAGGTGTATGGTTGTGCTAGAGTTTCCATCAGCTTGCTCCTGAGAGAGACAGAGCATAGATCCGTGTATGTACGTTTTAAGCTTACGCGCCTGGATGTAGGTGCAGAGACCAGGTCCCTCCGTTGGTTGGAGATACGATCGCTGGGCACCGGGCTCAACAATTGAGGGCTGTCAGAGGGATGTGACCCCGAGTGGGTGGAATCCTGGGCGCCGTCTCGGGTGCTGACCAGGAAAGAATTGCCATTTGAGAAAGCCTTCTCAAAGACATTGTCGCCATTAATCTCTGCTGGTCCTGTGACGGGTCCACGGCCGTGGATTTGGTTTTCCTGGGTTTCGAGCATATTTGCTCGGGCCAAAAGCTCCATCATACCTTGCATCTCCGTGTCCCCACTGGTGTTTGCTTGTGCGTTGGCGATCGCGGCATTGCTTGCGGCCCATCCCATCCGGTCGCGCATAAAATCAATAGATCTCTTGAGAATGTTCTGACGGCTGTGGAGAAATTCCTCGGACTGTTGGGCAAAGGAAAACGAGTGTAGCGACTCCAGAGGAAACCGGTGTAGATCTTCTAGATCCGTGAAACTTCGGTTCGACAAGCGATTGGTGTGAGCTCGAGAAGACGAACGAGAGCGGGGAGAGGGAGCAGGCCGCTGGCCAGGCATGGGAGCTAGCGATAGAGATGAAGTAGACATGTTTGGAAGGGTCAGTACTCGCGAGGGTTGGTTTTGGCGTATACGATCCAGCCCGGATGGACCAATTCCATGGTCGGTCTCGAACAACGGAGATCTGTTCAGATACGGGGAGTGTTAAGTTTACGGTAAAAGGTAGAAAGAATATCGTTGCTAACCTGGGAATAGGGTCATATCCCGAAGAAACACTACCCGCCGAGCTCCTGAGAGGATCCGTCTGTGAAGGAAGGGTGTGGAGTCCGGACTCGGACTCGGGGGACTCAGAGAGGGATTCTAACGGCGACGAAAGAGGACTCGGCTCGCCTAAGTTTGATCAGCATGGTTCACCTAGCTTATTATCAACTCAATCGGCGCGTCTCAGAGATTCCATTCCACGGGCCTGTCAAGGAAACGTGATGCTTTCGAATGATCAGACAGTTGACCTCCGCGGTCAGGTGCATCTCTTTAGCATGTGCTAGCGGGTGACCGTGATCCCTGGGAAGAAAATCAATTCGCGCCCTAGTTGCTCCAAACCCTTTCTTTTCGGGTGTTCGATGAGTGGTGAGCTCAGTCTGAGCAGCACGATAACCTATTCTTTTCCCTTCCCTCACCTCCACTGGTTTCCAAAGGCCCATGAAACATGAAACAAAGACTGAATGATCAACATAAAAAAGCATATGCACATGACTAACCATTATGGTTGTAAGCCGACCCCATCCCCGAGGTCTCTCGTTCTCTTCTCTCTCTCGTCTCTCTTTTTTTGGGGGGGCCGGTTGGGGGTTTGGTTATGCTCTTCAAATTCAAATGATCAGATGGTAAACAAAGAGAAGTACGCGGCTCAATCGAGGCTCAATCGAGGCGAGCACTCGTGAATGTATCTAAGGTATGCGACATGTATGGGCGGAACGGTCATTCGCAACTGTAACGGGGGTTGGACGGGCAGTTGCCTCGTAGGGTCTCAGGCGGCATATGTGGCGTCGCGGCTGGGCATGCAAAGAGTAAAGGACAGATGAATTGGAGGTAAAGGATTCAAGGGGGAAGAAAAAGAAAAACAGCCAGCGGGGAAGAGAGAGTGGGGAGAGGAAAATGCGAGAAAAAGGGAACTGGGTCCCTCCTCCGTGATGTAATAGCTCAGTTGTTTTGTACTTTATATCTTTTCCTATGTTTTCTATGTTTTTTTATATCTTAACAGCCATTTTTTTCTGCAAGAAAAACAATAAAATTATAAAAACAAAATAAAATAAACTTCTCCCCCTTGAACAGATGATTTGCCTTGTTTAGATCGGCTGATCGACATGTTTCTATCCCATGTGGCAGAGAAATCTACTTGGACACATCTCCTGAAGACTGGTAGAATCAGATCTATACAGGATAGAAATAAGAGATCCTAGATAGAACTACTAAACTACCACTTAAATATTTGAAGAATATTACGCTGGACCAATGCAGCAAGTCATGGCCATGTTATTTCCCTAAAATCTTGAGATGATGTAAAGTGGCTTTCTCAAATCGATCCGAGCGCCTGTAGGATTTGACTTCAGTGGCTACTTACTTTCTATGTGAAGTTGGAAGACTGATTCAAATCGTAAATTAAGGCAGAAAAAAGTACAGACAATGAAAGCCTGCCAAATAATATGCCTCCTTTGTGGCGTTGGTATCTGCAGCCAATTTCCGTACGAGAAATGATAATAACGCAGCCTAGTAGGATATAATAAGTGGGACTAGCTTCGACCCGGACGATGTATCTCCAGTGCATACGCAAGCAGTGAAATTGGTAAAATTGGGGGATATCATGGTGAGCCGGTCCCTGATAGAGGGTCCCGAGAGCCCCGAAGGCTGTGCAGGGCCAATTCACTATGCTCGGAATTGGTCCCTGGATTATCATCTCCGCTCAATCCGAATAAGGCATTGGGCTTGGGTTTCCCTCGGGTCTGGTCTAGATGTCGAGTCTGCTCCGGCGGCGGCGATGTCGAGCTAACAAAGCCCGACAGGTTCCGACCACCGCCAAGCATCCATGAGAATCCCGAATCCGTCATAGAAGGTCGCACATTTGATCGCAAAGGCATTGCCCGCGTACTCTCCTTCTTCCTGTCGTTGTTCGTCTGACTTGCCGTGGCAACGTAGATAGCATTGGTTCCACTCTCGGATTTCGGTCCGGTCATATCCGGTTTGGCGGGATTTATTGTTCGTGGTTGACCATCGTTCGCCACAATATTGCATTCTGCTTTGGTCATTGTGGAGGCGACTGTGTCTTGTAACTCGTCCGGTTGATTCAATTCACCGTCTACACGGGGATCACGAGGGGGATCTACTGGTATGGAAGAGTCTTCAAGGCAGACCTGGACACTCTCAGCTTTGACCAGAGCCAGCTTCACTGCGCTGTTCGTATCAGAATCGGGGTCATTGATATTTGCCAGCTGCGAGCTAAGGTCATTCAGTGCCTCGCGCAAAATCTTCGCCAAAGCCTGGTTCCTTTCCTCCAGTAGATTGATCTTGGTTTCCAGTCTGGCCGAGGCCGCCGCGGTCGGTTGAATACTTGAGGCTGATGCAGCGGAGACAGGCCTCGAAAAGCCAGGACGAATATTTGGTTCAAAATGCATTGTCTGCATATTTTTCCTAGCTTCTGTCACGGCACCTCGAACAGCCTTGGCTACGCCCCATGTCTCTGTCCGGCGTTGAATTCCCTGGGACACGTCTTGGAAAAGAGATTCGAGACTTTTGGGACTATTTCGGGCCGGTGATCCAGGAGAGTGGTTTTCACTGCGTTTCTTGAAGTCGTCCCAAAGGAAGGCTTTCCTGGTGGGCCGTGTACCAGGAGGGTTGCGGAATTTCGAATCCGGGGGTCTACCTGAATATTTTGATATGATGAAACTGCCTCGATCGGCGGTAGGATTCTGTTCCAAATAGAGTGCATCATGCACAAAAGTCTGAGGTGTGTGCGGTTGGGGCGAAGGGTAACGAAGTAATAATGTTAAGGCGGTTGTATAGTCGGCTGTGAGCACTAAAATGATGTATATCAGCATAATATACAACGGGGGATTGAGCGGATCGACCAACATTGCCAACGAATTCTGAGCAGCATTGCAATGCACGTGAAATCAACAAGATCGGACCGTAGTCCATGAGCAAATAGTAGATCCCACATCATCAGGACATCGTCAAATGGAACTTCGCGCCCAAACAGAAGGCGCATCCAGCGGCTTTTCAGCAAGTTAGTATAAAAAAATAGATGAGTGTTTGAAAGCACATGGACAGCTTACGTTAAAAAAATTTGCGGTAATACGTCCACAGCTTCCAGGTGCTCAGCGAGCTCATGATCAATAACCGCTAAAGCTTCCTTATGGAGATAATGACACCGATCGACTATCGGAATGATATCCATCTGGCCATTTGCCGACCGTGTCTCGCCGTGTTCATAGTATATGCGGGCCGTCTGCATGACAGAGAGAAATAGCGTAAATGAATCATGTTCCACAAATTGTGCATCAAGAAGCTTTAGCATCAGACCATCACTTTCGTCCTTGCTGGCATCAAGTTCTTCGGAGTGTGGTTTCACCGAGTCTCGATCTATTGCCCATAGAATAGGCGCGAGTAATTCGTGCATTCCTTGTCTATAGCCAACGTCTGGATTGAGCTTCGAGTAGACGAACAGGATATCAGTCAACTTCGATTTCGTGTCAGGCTCTTGAAAAAAGTAGTTTTCCTGCAAGCATCGATCGACATCTTGGAGGATTTCGGTACGCAGCGTTTCATCGTGTCGGAGTATTTGCCAAGGGGACTGATTCCAACAAGAATTAGTTAAATAGGGTGAAGCAGAGCGAGGCTAAGTTTTTACATGCCTGCTCATCATCCGCCAGCGGATCAACAGTCGATTCTAAATCGTCCGGATGCTCGATGTATTTCAAGAAATGATCTCGCAGCGCAGTATAGGCATCCCGGGATTCATCGAGCTTAGGCGCCCATTCGGTTTTGTCCAACCCGTCAAAGAGTAGAAATGCCTGTATATAAAATGAGCATATATCTCCATCTCGCGTTATCAAGCGTACAGAACCTTCCAGCAAACCGACCTCAGTCCGTCATTGCATAGGTTGCCTCCTTGCTCGGATCGCAAGGCCGCTCGGAGGTCGGAAGGTGTATCGTTGTTCGAGAACAGGATGTCCCATCTCTTTCTGCGAGGGTCAGTACAAGTAAGAATTTGCGGACAATTTGGGGGAAATACCTAGTCTCCACAATGGTTCTCATTGCTGGGGATGACAGGGAGAACCTTGGAAGATGAGGGGATGTGATAGTAGACCGCCCGTCCCTTATCTCACGCTAATCGCTAATCGGTCATTGTGGCATTTCACCGTTGCTATACTCCGGTTGAGTTGGGATTAGGAAGTTTGTACCTCTAAAACCATACAGATTGCGGTTGGAATCAGTATATTAGATCTTGTGTCGCCGCCCTTGCAGAAACTCGCTACATCGCTGTACCGCTACACTCTTATGTCACCTCTCACAGCTTCATGACACCTGGGGACATTCAGAATGTCCGCAGATCTGCTCGCAGAGTTTGGTCAGGCGCCTGCTCCAAACAATAATTCCAGACAGCAGCCATCGCAATATCAGAAAACCTCATTCTTCGATATCGACGAGAACATCGATTTCTTCGGGCCACCGGGAAGCGTGCTGCACAACAAACGTCCCAATCCGACCTCGGGAGCAGTCAGTCAATTTGCAACTCCAGCAGTTTCGCGGCAGAGCCCTGGTCAGGGATTTGACCTTCCCTTAAATCCACATAGCGATGTATTATTCGACACAGCATTTGACACACCAGCAAGTGATGCCGACGATGACTGGGGTGAATTTGAGGGCCCTGATTCAAATACTCAACATACACAATCAACGACAGTCACATCGCCAAAACAAGAGCCTCGGCAAGATGCTCCACAGGTTTCTAAAACAATTGACTTGCTAAATTCGCTCTCAATGCATGACTCCGCACCAGTTGTGAAACATCCGTCGGAAATCGTCAAAGAGAACCGACATCTCGGACCTAGTAATGACCAACATGGGGCGACATTGGATGATGATTCGTTTGGTGACTGGGGCGATTTCACTGATGCACCTGCTAGCCAACCTCCCCCCAAGGTCTCCGAGAAGAAAACAAAAACACCTACAAAACCGCCTGTCAAACCCAATAAGCCGCCTTTATCCGCCTGGGATGACGATGCTTTCGATGACTGGGGTGATTTTGCCGATGGGCCTAATGTGAAGCCTCTTCCCAAATCCAAACCCACCTCACCACCGACAGCCCCTAGCCCAGCTCCTAGTAGCTCTGTTTCTAGGACCCCAGCCCCCGCAGTCACCGTCCGTCCAACAAATATCCCGCCACCATCAGTCCTTCTCGAATTATTCTTAGATGTGTTTGAGAATCTTCAGAAGGAGGCTGCACTCGCAAAATCCCAGCTACGATCCTCGGCCCCATCATCCTCATCCTCAAAGACCGTTACCGCAACAGCCTTGAATATTCACAATGTGCTTCAATCGGCCGCCCGTGTAATTGCAGGGCGAAGTCTCCGGTGGAAACGTGATACAATTCTTAGTCAGAGCATGCGAATTGGCCCTGCCCATTCCGGCAAAGGCGGTGGTATGAAACTTAACAGCGTGAACAAGCAAGAGAACATCAAAGAAGAACAAGACGCTGTTGATGTGCTTACTGCTTGGCGTGAACGGGCAGTTGTTTTCAATGCTGTTCTACAAGCGGCAGGCCAGCGCCCGATCCCTACGGTCCCAGATCCTAGTGGTCTCAAGGTTATTACGGCGCGCGCGGATCAGGGTGCATTGAGAGCCTCCCATCCGTGTGCACTCTGTTCGCTTAAGAGAGACGAGCGGGTGTTACGAGTGGACGAACAAAGTGTTCAAGATAGCTTCGGGGAGTGGTGGACTGAGCATTGGGGCCACACAGCATGCAGGCAATTTTGGGAGAATAATCGAAATTTGCTTGGGCAGCGCTGAAACCCGCATATGTACATGAAAATAGAAAAATGAAGTATACACGGAAAGATAAAGGGAAATGTCAGATGACCTTCCAAGTGGATTATTTGGATTGTCGGGAGGGAAGCCGACGAGACATCTATCTTTCCCCCCTCTCCTCTATCCTCTAGCCTCTAGCCTCTAGCCTGAACAGATAAGATTCTATATCCATATCTCTACAAAACCCATCTGATTCGTCTTCTCTTCTGATAACAAGAGATCCCCCTCACGGCCCTTACGGGCCTCACGGGGAACATTTCCCCCGCATTTTGTCCTGGTTAATTTTCCAACAAGACTTGTATCTCACAGATGGCGGGCAATGGAAGAGTCACAAAACGGTCATCAAATGCGTCAGTGAGATCTTAAATTAGTGGAAATACACACTGACAATTTAGTTGTGTGCGATGCCGAAGACAGAAGATCAAATGTTCCGGGTCGCAGCCATGCGACGGTTGCAGCAAGCGAAAGCTTAGCTGCATATTCAATGATCGTGATCAGAAGATCCTGGTAACAAGAGGGTCAGTCAATTGGAGTCTTGAGAAGAATCGTCAACTCACATTTATCGCAGCTATATTCTGGAACTGCAGCAGAAGATTGCGCGTATAGAGCAGAACGAGAAGGGCCAAGTGAGCCCTTTCAGCTCAAATTTTGATACTCAAATTGGTTTGTCTTGTATTCTGCTTAGCTAGTTACCTACTAACTTATTGTAGATCCTAGACATCGCGAAGATGTACCTCCTTTGGGGAGGACTAGTACCCCAGAGGATCATGATGAAGCCCAGGACTTGGAGGATCTTGACTCTGGACTAGCCAACCCGTTATCATCTGGTCCTCCTACTTTTATGTCTGCAGCAAATGGCCGCACATGTAGGTTACGCTGGTTTCTTGGAATGCGCAACTCTCTAACATCTGCAGTCTATCTTGGAACATCATCCAACTGGTCGTTCACTCGGCGAGTTCTCAGCTTGGCACATCGGCACCTCTATCAGGATGCACTACCCACAGAAACTTTGATATTTGATGAAACGACTTATGAACTGGGATGGGACGGGTTACGAACGACCCAAGGCCCAAATGTTCCAGTTGTCCCAACTCGCGACCACACCATGTATTTGATCAATGCCGTGCAATTCCGGTGCGGGCAATTGTATCATCTTTTCGAAGAGAATGAGTTTATGACCTCTTTGCAGCAATTTTACTCAGGAGACGGGCAATCCATAACAAATAGTTTGTGGTATATTCATTTTCTCCTCATCCTGGCTTTTGGGAAAGGGTTCGTTCAGACCAAGACTCAAGGTAAAAGGCCACCAGGGGTGTGCTATTTTGTCAAAGCTTTGCAGCTGTTGCCTGACTCGACTGCTCTATACCGGGATCCTATGCTGGGAACGGAAATATTATGTTGCATCGCCTTGTACTACCAGTGTGTTGACTATCGAACATCGGCACACAACTACGTAAGACTGCCAAAGAAATGCCTAATTTGAAAAGCTCGACTAACAAATGCTCCAGATTGGCCAAGCCATGCGGATAGCTATGGCACAAGGAATGCACACTAACATGCCAGTCGAAGATTTAGGGCATAACATGGTCCAAAGATGTGGCAAAATCTGGTGGACCATCTACATACTGGACCGAGAAATGACATCGTTAATGGGTCTGCCTCAGTCGATAAATGACCGATATGTGCAAACCCAGCTCCCTACCTTTTCAGATCCATCAAAGAAAATGTCATTAAGTATGCACATTAAGTTGTCCCACATCATTGCCGAGGTGAACAGCAGTAAGATCCCCCGAGCCTCCTCCATCGTTAATTATCATCTCTAATAAAGTAAATAGCAATATATGTGATCAATGGGCGCATCCATCGGACTTTCCTACTTAGCACCAAGTCAGCATTGGCGAGCATAGCTGGGCTTGCCGATGAGCTTCGCGAGTCATTTCCGCTGCACTTGGACCCAACCAGCGGCGTTTCTCGGATATCAGCATACTTACATCTTCAATATCACCAGGTACGTGCCTTATCCTTTGTGGAAAGAGAGGCATCTGTTGACTACTCACATGTCATTCAGTGTATCATCCTAGCCACCCGACCACTCCTCTTCTGCTTTCTGAAAATCCGCTTCGAGTCCCGGGAAAGCTGTTTAGAATCCCTCAAGGCATCCAGAAACGTCCAAAACCTGATGCAAATGTGTCTTGAATCCGCCCAGCACATCATCAGCATTCTCTCCAGTTTACAGAGTCAAGGCCTGTTAGGTAAAACAATTCCGCTACAGATACGGCCCTCTCGACTAACATCCAAATCCTAGAAACCTTCCTGCCCTTTGATCTCGAATCAGTCTTCGTATCCACAATCATCCTTCTAATGGGCCCAACAATCGACCCGCGAGTACTAGAAAGTCACCCCAACTGGCTGGAAAAAGCTTATGCCATCTTCGACGAAATGATCAGAGATGGAAACCAAGTTGCTAGATTCCGGCGATCCGAGCTCCAGCAGCTACACGAGACATTAATAGGATGCATCTCTAGTGATCAGCCTCGGCACTTACCAGTTTCTGATTTCTTCCAACAGGCCAATATTCTTCCCGACCCAGCTTCCCCTTCTGTAACACCGATTCCTGGGGCTATATCTCAATCAGTTCGATATGATGATGCGCTTCTGAGGCAGGATCCTGATTTTGATGTGGAGTGTGATTTTAGTACGATGCTGACTTCGGCTGAGATTATGGCTGTTGCGGACTCGATTGAGAGTTATGATACCGAGTGGGTGTCAAATGCGATGATTGAACATAGTATATGGTAAATTGAATGTGTGATGAATTGACGAATTGCAAATTTTTATTTCTACCGATGTTCTCAACGCATAGTATGTAGTATCCATTCTAGATAAATCTAGCTAGTCTACGACTCGAATGGTCAATGATGCGTTTGCCTTGAACCTGAAAATAACATAAAAATAAACACATTTCCCCTTCTAATATTCAAATAATCTAAAGCTTAGACAAAACTGCTGGCCGGATCTCGGAGAGCTCCTTCGACTCTCCAAGACGCCAGCTAACATCGCCATCCCAATTCACCTTACCACTGGGATCGGTATGCTTCCATTTCCACCGCGCTTCAAGCTGTTCACCAGCCTGCAGAAAATCCGAAACCCAAGATCCAAAGATAGGGAACATCTTAAACCCATGCCCAGAATCACCAGACAGCAAAATAACCGACGACGACGTCTCAGGAACAAAATCAATGATAAAATCCGAGTCATCAGTGTCAGCAAACCAGCAAAGCGACTTCTTAACCAGCGGACGATTCGCAAGCGCCGGAAGAGTCTGCGCCAGCAACTTCCTCATCTGTCTCTCGTCATGCTCCGGCACAAACGCACTTTCCTCCAAAGTCGCAGGAGCATGAGAAACGCCCGTCACAGGATCCGTATTTATATAACCTCCACCCATAGGACAAATCTTCAACAAGTTAGTCCGAGGATCAGGCTCAAAGAAGAATCCCAAATCGCGAGCATAGGTAACAGGAATACCACGCAGCGCAGAAGTCTCTTCATCCGTAAGATGAACATGCGCAACAGACCACGACTTGGCCACAACCTTGTTCCCAATCTCGGGGACAAGGCGGCCGACTGCACCACCCGCTGCGACAATCACCAACGAAGACGGATGGAACTTCCCATCCTTCGTTCGGATTCCGGAGCTCTTCTTGCCTTGCAGTGTGCTGACATAGACTATTTCGTCGACTGCGCCGCGTTCTCCGAGGTAGAAGCGCACGCCGGCTGCCTGCGCGGCGCGGTATACTCCCGTCAGGGCATTCCCGGAGTGTGCATACCCGTCGAAGCGGTTCAGATATCCATTCCATCCGGTTAATGGGCCGTCGAGCTGCCAGCAGGCTTGACGGATATCGTCTTCGCCGTTGAGGGGTACGATATGTGGTTTGATTTGATCGCTCGCATTTGCCGAAGCCCGGAATCTATTGAGGGTGTCGATGGCTTTCTTGGGTGCTTCGCCAGACACGCAATGCAGGAATCCAGTCTGGTGGAAATAAGGTGCGAAAAGAGGGGTTTTCCATGCAGCGATGGCTTTCTGATTAATAGATAAAATAAGACAACGGTCAGTAATTAATCGGATTACTATACTTGCCATCGAAGATAGCTGAACTTACAATTGTCAAATCGGTGTAGAATGGATCCTCATATTCCGCACGCACAATCTTATTCAGATCATTGGCGGCTGAATAGCGCGGAGGAATATTTCCGTCCCTCTCGAACACAGTGATATTCGTGAAGCCCGAGCGAGTCAAATGAAGAGCGCTGGAGAGCCCGAAGGCTCCGCCGCCAACAATGATGATCGGGTCAGACTTGGAGATACCCATGGTGAAATGCTATACAAAACTTCCTATATATCGTCCAATTGTTCTATATCTATAGTTACACAGCTCACTATACCTTCGTGGGTCAACGGCGTCACTACCGGCTTCCAGCACCAGTGCGGGGGTTGCGGAGAAGCCATCGGGAGGGTTGCCGATGTGCCCAGATGGGCTTTTTTTGATATTTCGGATATCTTGGATATTCTTGATAAGAGAATGGAGCCACGTAAGAGGCCATATGTCGACAAAATAATTGAAATATCATATGATATGGTGAAGGGGAGTCGGATGATTGAGTCCTTGAGAATGATTGCATTTACGAGTCACTTTATTAGGGCAAGTAAAGTATGAACAAAGACAAATAATTCTAGTTGCATAGTCTAATCAAAGTAAACTAGTAGTACTCATTGAATGACACTCGATCCTTTGGCAACCTTGGAATCCTACATATAATTAAAGATTAAAAGTAGTCGACATCACTGGTTGTATACAAGTCCCCTGTATATTATAATAGAGTGATAAACCTAGTATATTTACTCGGTACTATCATTACTATTTCTACCTATGGTTCTCTTGCTAATTATGATCTTAGAAGCAAAAGAATTCATCAAAGGACATCGGAGCATAACGTCCTAGATCATTGTGAGCCGAATAGATCAGGTTATTAAACACCTACGTCAATCAGGACAGGGGTTCCATACGCAGTCGACCAGTCTTTTGTCTTATAATCTTGGAAGTGGAATCAATAGAAATAAATAACAAGATACTAGAGTTGCGAAAGTACATATGTGTTAGCGTAAAATCTATAAACCATCCATTTTATATTCCAATATTAGTGGTTGCTGGGGTAAGTGAAACCCTCCTCCTGATTGAAGAATTCCTCCTTAATCAACCGGGGGCTAACGAAACGACGAAGAGGGTCGGAGCTACCAGCTTTGTCGTTGGTTCCGCTAGCACGCGCACCACCGAAAGACTGCTGACCGATAAGTGCAGCGGTTGTCTTACAATCTGTAAAAGAAATACACGGTTAGACATAGCAAAAGTCCACCTAGGCACTGTGAGACTTACTGATATAGAAGTTTCCGGCAGAGTGTCGGAGCGCATCTTCAGCCTGGCGGATAGCAACGCGGTCTTTAGCAAAGACAGCACCAGTCAAGGCAAATCCGCCTCCATTCTGATCAACAGACTTCAAAGTAGAAGCCCAGTCCGCATCCTTGTAGACGTGCACAGCAAGCACGGGGCCAAAAATCTCCTCATTGAAGAGACGGTGGTCTGGTGATTCGGCTTGGTACACAGTAGGGTGCACGTAGTATCCGACAGATTCGTCATAAGTACCACCAGCAATCAGCTTAAGCGAGGAGTCCTTGTTGCTAGCATCGATGATAGACTTGATCTTCTCAAATGACCCACGGTGGATAACAGGGCCCATGAAAGCCTCCAGGTCCTTGTCCGGGTTTCCAATGGTAATCTCCTTGATTCCAGCCTTCAACTTGGTAAGGAACTCCTCTGCACGAGACTCGGGCAGGTAGAGCCGAGATGTAGCGGAGCATTTCTGTCCCTGGTACTCGAATGATCCGCGGATGGTGTGGTTGACTGCACTGGTGATATCGGCGGAGGGGTGAACGAGGTGGAAGTTCTTTCCGCTGGTCTCAGCAACGAAGCGAGGGAACTCACGGTATATCTTCGCGGCGACACCCTGACCAATCTTGCCATACAAAGAGCGGAAGACATCGGAAGAACCGATGAAGTTCAAGCCGGCAAAGTCGTGGTGCGAAAGCACAGTCTCAGTAATGGCTTCAGGGTCACCAGTCACAAATTGGATCACGTTGGGAGGGAGACCAGCCTCCAAAAGAATCTTGTAGAGCAAAGAGCTGGCGTAGACGTTAGATGCCGAAGGCTTCCACAGTACCACGTTGCCCATCAGCGCAGGTCCGCAGATTAGATTGCCACCAATAGCCGTGAAGTTGAATGGGGAGACAGCGTAAACGAAGCCCTCCAGAGGACGGTAGTCAATCCGACTGCGAGTAGTTAGCGAATTATCCTGTGCCAACCCAATACTTCAATGTAGACTAACCTCCACATGCCATCACTGCCACGAGTTGGCTGCTTCTCCAAGATCTCAGCCGCCCAGTTGCAGTTCAGACGGAAGAAATCCGCTAATTCAGCCGCCGCATCAATCTCTCCCTGCCAGATGTTCTTTCCTTGTCCAAGCATTGTAGCTGCAATAATCTCGTATCTGTATTTGGTGCACAGCAGCTCGGCAGCCTTGAGGAAGATCGAAGCTCGGTCAACGAATGGGGTGTCTTGCCAGCTTTGCTTTGCCTCCAGAGCTAGATTAATAGCTGTTCGGGTCTGCTCATTGGTGGCAAGTGGGTAGTTTGTAAATGTAATAGCATGTTCGGCAGGCAATGGTTGATCCCATGATTTGGAGCTTGCTTGGAATTTTCCATCGTAGAAGAGCTCGCTCCGCACGGGCAATTGAGAGCGGAGCTTTGCCAATGCTTCTTCGAGCTTAACACGCTCCGGGGAGCCTTTCTTGTATAGAGGCTATAGTATATTTAGTGTTGAGTGGGGTTAAATAGTTCTGTTACACTTACGTTCGGTTCATTTCGAGCATCTGGGAGGCGGAATGGCAAGGTAGTCTTAGCACGAGTTTGAATAGACAGTCCTACAGGAATGGAGCGCAGGCAAGAGCCAGTATGCCGTGCCGAGTGAAGTCTCATGAGTGTAGTAGACATGATTAATAGGAGGATTAAGTCCAGTTAATGGCAATGTGGACTTCAGAAATCGGTTTGAGACGACGAACAGACTTAATTTAAAAGTCAACAATCAACGACCCTTATTAGAAATATCGGAGGCTTCCCCGTTTACCCCACATAATGCAGTGAGCTTGAGCTCTGACGGATAAGATTAAGCTAAATTCATAGCTGCTGTTCGAGTATCTACAGCATCGGGAGGCCACCCGGTACTCGTATCAGGGTTTAGGCAGTGTACTCCTATTCACATATTTTCACAGTAGATAAGCATGACACTCGGAACTATGTACTCCAGATTGTCATTATGCAACAAGAAGCTCAATCAAATGAACCTCGCTGGGGCAATCCTGAACTAGGACAGCTGGCCGGCGATCTCGCCGCGGCAGCAGCGTCGGCATGCGCTCGGGGCCCTCCGACAGCCTGGTCTGTTTATCTTCCAACGACCATTTGGTATCGTCTGGGCCCTCTACGCGACAACCTATTCCGTCGCAAATGTGACTGACACAATCAGTCGCAAGCTGGAGATAACTGCCGCGGGGACATTCACATTTGCCACGACTATGATGGCTAACGTGCCGCTAGCGCTGTGGAAGGATATCCGATTTGCGCAGGCATACGGCACCGGCAGAGGTCCCGAGGCCAAGATATCGAAAAATACACCAATCTCTGAACCTCTCCAGAACAAGTCATTGGCGCGAACTGCAGCCGCTATCTTCCTCGTGCGAGATGGTGTCACTATCTTTGGATCATTTACGTTGGCCCCGTGGTTGTCGGATGCCATCCCCGACTGCTTGGCGGCTCATCCCCACGCAAGGCCGATCATCACCCAGTTAACTGTGCCCGTCTTGACACAGCTGGTTGCTACTCCGCTGCATCTTTTGGCGTTGGATATGTATACACGGCAATATACTATCCCCTTCCTGAAAAGGGTGAAGTATTCTCAGCAATATCTTCCTTCATCGACTTTCTTGCGTTGTATCCGTATTATTCCTGCGTTTGGAATTGGGTGCTTGACGAATATGGAGTTGCGATCTGCTTTTCATGCCAAAATGTCAAGATAAATAAATCAATGTATTGTATAACTATCTATTCGTACCCTGCAAAAATGGCTGGGGTCAATATACTTAACGGAACTACCTAGAGGCATAAATCTATCATCTATCATAAGCTTCCATCTAAACAACGCTGATAAAAGTCACATCGTCTCAAGCTTCTTTATATCATTTTCAAACATTCTCCACTTGCATATCTTCTAGCCCACCCTTCTCAGTATCACCAACGTGCGCCAGAATCTCTGTCTGGTAAGGCAACTCCCGTGCGATTCGAACAGTATCGAAGACAGACTTCGACTGAACAAAAATATCATCGATCTCTTCCAATGTACGACCCTTGGTCTCAGGGCAGAAGAGGTAAAAAGACACGCAAGCAAAGCCGCTAATGCAAGCGTACACAATGTAATACCGCCAGTGGATAGTGGCGAACCCTACAGGACTCACCTCTGCCAACACGAAGTTGAAGAGCCAGTTTGCTGCCGCTGACATGGCAGTAACCTTAGCACGAGTGCGTAGCGGTGCGAGCTCTGCGGCGTACATGAATGGAACAAGGAAAAGTCCAATGGGGAAGCAGAAAAGCGCCACAAAATAGAATAAGAGTGACGCGCCAGCTGCAGATTTACTCCCAAGGTCACTTGATAGCCCGGCCAGACAGACCTGGGCAACGGTCATACCGGCCGCGGCAGCAATAAGCAGTGGACGACGTCCGACGCGATCGATGAGTAGAACGGCCACGCCTGCTGCCAAAAATTGCCAAATTTGCAGACATCCGCTGATGATTCGTGAGATTGTACCTGAGTAACCCAAGTCTGATTGAAAGATAGTATCAGAATAGAAAGTGATGATGTTGACACCGGTCATCTGCGCCAGAATATTCACCCCAACAGCAATAACAGTACGGTGCAGGTGCCGGTTCTTCGTGAGAGCAAATGGCGAAGAGGAACCTGCCGATTCGGTATTGCCGTCAACCACAAGTGAGTGTCGGATAATTTCCAGCTCCTGTAGGACATGCTCGGAATCGACAGGCACATCTTCCATGCGGGCCAAGACTTCAGCTGCCTCCTCGAGGCGTCCGACTCGTGCGAGCCAGCGAGGAGACTCGGGTAGCAGCATGATACACCCTACAACAACGAGAGCAAAGAGTCCCTGGAATGCAATGGGAAAACGCCAGCTGACAGAGTTGTCGCTGACATAGTAGAGTCCGAATTCCAACCATGTTGCGAGAACAATGCCACCGATTGCAAACCATCCCTCCAGTAGCACCATTCGTCCTCGGGCCTCTGCTCCAGCTGACTCGGAGACGTACATTGGGATCGTAGCGGTGAAGCCACCGACACCGAGGCCTATTCAGTTACGAAGTACCGGTTAGCTTATTGTAACCTGTTCAATGATAGGTTGGGACTTTACCAGTAATGACTCTCCCAGCGATAAGCTGACCGAGCGAGAAGGGACTTGCTTGAATGGCTATACCAATTAAGGCTATACAACCGGCAAGAAAGATGGTCTTGCGACGACCAAGTCTGTCGCCTAGAAAGGCGCAGGAACCTGCACCTATTGCGCATCCAACTTCATAGATAGCGACCGTTGTGCCTTTTAATGGTTAGCATTGCTCTCGTTGACCTCTAACACCCGATTTATTGGAGTAGATACCTTGAATCGTAGAATTGTGAGATTTCTCACTACCGGTGGTATTCACCGTATCAATCTGAGGAAAGACGGCGATAAAAGAGCCCAGTGTCAACAGTCCATTGGCAACTGCCTGATCGTAACCTTGTAATATGAATCCAACAGCGCCAATGAGACCGATGACGAGGCTCAATGATCTTCCTTTGAGCTTAACGGGAGCCATAGCGTCTAGACTTGTACTACGGGTGTTGAACAGTCAAAAACGACTCTCACAGGATTCTTGGGGGAGAAAGCATATTAAAGAAAAAACATCTACGGCTACCCCGGTGTCCCCAGCGTAATACCCCCGCTCACCAAATCCAAATCCAAATCCTGAAAGCGAGGGGCCCCAGATTGAAGGAGCCTAGGGTTAGGGCTATAGGTATCCACCTATACAAAGACAAGCTTACCAAGCTTCGGACGTTCACCGAATGAACCAATCGGCTTCCCGGATTTGATGTCGAGTGGACCTGAGGCTTTCCCTAAGTTTGGTACTCCGTACACTCCTGCCTGTTACTCCTGCGCTATAGGCGTAGCTCGTCTAGCTCGTACTCTAGCTCGTGCGCAATATGGGGAAGCAATAATTCCGCAATTACTTTCTGATCTGTTTATTGGCTATATGAGTTAATACTTTGAGCCACATGACCATCATTAATCACTCAAATCCACTTCCCCTCTTACGTTCATGTGGAGGCTGTCAACTTGTGGCAAGTATAGCGGTGTTGTCTTACCCCATACATGACCTCCCCCACCACTGGCTGTTTTTGATGGTCTATACGGCGCAAGCTGCACACTGCCTAGGTGGACATTCCATTCTTGCCCACCTCCCTATCATCATCACGTCACCATTGCGGTGAGTTCGATAAGGATTCTCCCGGCTTCCTCTATTCCAAGCAATCGGCCCGGTTTCAAATTAGCCTCTCGATGCTTGTGATAGTACCACTGTCCCCAAAATTACCATCAGAATGCAGATCTTTACCTAAACTGACCTGCATCAATGCTGTCATTACTCCGCAAGACATACGTAACCGGATAATGCATGATCAATCCCTCGGACTATATTATACATAGTCACCAAAATTAAAAGTGACCTGCTGGTTGGGTCATGGGTTTTCTCGTGAAGGTGGAGATCAAGCGGCCCCTCACGGCTCCCGCCGCCACCCAGTGGTTAGTAGTCTTGGTCAGATATAACTTGATCTCTCTGTACTCCGTACATTGTGCAGGTCTAATCTATTCCTGTGGACCGAGTATATTTAGAGAAGCCAAGAGTATACGTCAGTGCAACACATTCATCATAAAGCCATATTCTATTGGCTACGCTATGAAGGTGGCGAAGGAGAAAACACTGACTTCACTCTGCGGAAAACCTCCGTCTTCAACGCCCGATACTCATTATTCGTCCGCAGAACAGCATCACGATTCTCAATTGCCCGACGAAGAAGATATGCTAGACATTCACCCATACCTCCCCAAGTGGAGCATTTATAAACCTCCGGTGTTCCGTCGCCATCATTCATCTGAAGCAGCGAAAAGCTAACCTCATCAGACATACCATGAAGCTGGGCAAAGCGCACAGGCACGGTAGGCAAGCCAGACATGACACGATGCTTATGAAGCTTGTGGGCAGTCACCACGCTCTCCTTGTTATGACTTGCCAAAAAGAGATTCACCGAGGGGAATTCCCGGCTGCCCTTGTCTCCAAACTCTCCAATGTTCTTTCTCAGTGCGCCCTGGGCAATCATATTATATGCGTTGTCGGTGTCTTCCTTCGTGTCATGGATCAGGGACCGTTTATCTGTGGCCATGTATGCGCCCCTCACGAGCTTGAGGCCGAGAGTGAAGCCATCTTCTTTTGCGATAGCGAGATGATTGGCCAGTGTCGCTGGTGTGCTTTTGAGGTAGGCCTGGTATGTATTGTAGATGGTGGAATAACCATCTCGATTGTATTTGCGCATGAGCTCCACGGCAACTCGCGCAATACCCTTTTGGAAATGCTGAGACTCGGCATCGACAAGGATGCGAACCTTCCGTCCTTTAGCCTTGGTGCAGACCTCATGCAGTGCATCCATCATTTGCTGCGGAGGCAACTCCCCAGCGGCAAAGGCCTCGGTGACGCGGACGCCAGCACCTGTCAATCTTGTAATGAGTTAGTAGTTACTCTATGAAAGGGTGAGTTCCAAGTAACTTACTTGACAGCGAGGTAATCTTCTGCCTCTGTCATGTAGATAGTCTCAACTGTCCCTTCCCGCCAAGCTTCGATGCTAGGACAGTGGGACACATCCCCGGGCTCGCTTTTCAAAGCAGCAATGCCCTGTCCATGCTGAGCCTGAGTACTATGATCAAACACAGTCTCGGCAGCGTATGTCAAGATCATACCGCGGAAGCCCATATCTTTCATTTCCCGGATGGTGGATCTACATTCTGCTCGATTCTCTCCAGCGCAGAATTGATTGTAGAAAGTCTTCTTTAATATTCCATGCAGGAGCGGATTCCGATCCACATCAAATAGCCAGATCCTGTTAGGCTTGGAGAGGAAGGACATCAACGAAAGTGCGGGGATGAGGAGGAATCTCTTGGAAGATATCGTAGAGACCAACAGAGATCTGAGCAAGACACGTGCCGGTAAAGCAGAGAGGGGTGGTAATGAGGTGCTTGGACCGGTCCTCACTTGTGCGTGTGCTTGTAGGGTTGAGGTAAAGCGCAGTGCCATCAAGGCATTCACATTGCTCGTTGGGCGAGTGCATCGCACAAGAGCGGTTAGAGGCTTGCCCGGAAGTACGGTACCCATTTCTTCTCGATTATATTGTGAGTTTGTCCTTCTGCTCATGTTAAATTAGACGAAGGATCAGCTTCTTTATCCTTCGACTTTGTTCCCCTCGTATAAAACCAGAAAACACCTCGGACAGGCGTCCGATGTCTCTGATAACTGCTGGAACTTACCATGCGGGTTGATTATGGCTCGTGCTGGTCGGTCTCTCCACAAACAGTAATACAACTCAGAGAGCCTAATCGAGGAACTGATCCTATTGGTGATCCAGATGATTTCTTCGTGGGATGTCTGTACGGGAGACACGCCGGTGGCGGGGTTACTTGTCCATGCTATCAACGGTATACCTACCGACAGCGCCTATTTGGTCTTTATCAAGTGACACAAAGATAAACCGAAGTGTGTAGTTTCATGTTACTATATAGGTCATTAATATCCTCCAGGCATGACAGAAAGGGTTATGTACAATCTTCACTAGATGCGTTTTGGGACCAACGCCACATCTCGTCGAGCCTAGGGTTATCACTAATATCACTAAATCACAGTATTTTCTCGCTTTAACTTAGGGCAATTTACTTCGTGGTCGTGACTGTGTCATCAAAATTATAGAGTACATTCACCATTAATTTACTTTGCACATAGGAATTGGCTATCTTGTATATCCCATCTCTTTTAGTGTGGGTTTGCTATATGGGCAAAAGACAAATGACAATTATTACACTTATTAGGGGGAAGCTAACATTCATTCTCAACATATATAAGTATATAACTCCTACTCTTTCGTCTTTCGTCTGTTGTTCACTATCCCCTGGCTTCCAATTTCCACTTTGGGTCCAGCATAATCAGATGGCAGCCCTAGGCCTACTAGTCCACAACCTCTTTTTACACATATTATTATCATTCCCTTCATGGAAGCCTTTCTTCGTCAACATCTAACTTTCAATGAGTCACAAAAAAGTCATCTAGAACTTCTTCGCCCGAGGTCTTCTCCACGTCGGATGAAATCGGGAGATTAGGGTTCAACGAGGCGCAATCTGCTCCTTGCATAACCATCTTTGATTTCATTTCGAGGAGTTGGTGAAGCTATTATCCAGCATACACTGTATATTGTGGAACACAAGCTCCTCAACAATTTTTGGGTCATAGTCTGTGTTCTGCATTGTAGGAAACAGAACATCCATGACATAAAAGATGGACGATTTTGCTAAACCTTTGACTACCCAATTCCAGAATCAAAACATTGCAGCTTGCTTGTATATATTGTTCGTTCTTCTACATTTCCCTTTCTTGATCATGAATCTCCAAACAAGTATAACTCGTCTTTCCGTTATGCCCACGCGTCTCCAGCACAGTGCAATGTTCAAAACAGGCACTATATCATATGCCCAGCCAAGCAGATATACAAGGCTCTCTACCTTGATTCCGACCAAGAGAAACCATACGACAAGCACACAAATTGGCCAAAAGTCATCATGGACCCATCCCGTGTATGTTCAATTAAATTACCTCAATTGGAAGGAGCCTTGAATTGACTATCCCTTACAACATCAAGATCTGTATTAATGTATATCACCTTTGCACTAGATACTCAAAGGAGCAGATTCTCGCCGTCCAAACCGCCCACCGCAAAGCACACACCTGGCAAGATAAAGCAGCTCTCGGAACCGTGCGCCTATTACGCTGGGGTATGGACCTCGTCTCCGGATATCACACTCGACCAACAAACACAAACACAAACACAAACACACTCTCCAAGTCCTACCTCATGACCGAGGAGAAATGGATTACGAGATTCATCTTCCTGGAAAGTGTAGCGGGTGTGCCAGGGATGGTAGCAGGGATGCTGCGCCATCTCAAAAGCATCCGCCAAATGAGGAGAGACAATGGGTGGTGAGTGATACCAGCCCACTTCATACTAAGACACCTTACTAGACAGAAGACGATCTAACATCTCACACGACACAGGATAGAAACTCTCCTCGAAGAAGCCTACAATGAACGAATGCACCTCCTAACCTTCCTCAAGCTTGCCGAGCCGGGCCCAACAATGCGATTTATGGTCCTGGGCGCACAGTGGGTATTTTTCAGCGGATTCTCCCTCGCGTATCTCATCTCACCTCAGATCTGTCACCGCTTCGTGGGGTATCTAGAAGAAGAAGCTGTTATCACATACTCGAAGGCAATCCGCGACCTCGAGAACGGTCATCTGCCTGGATGGGAGAGCTTGCAGGCTCCCGCGCTGGCAATTAAGTACTGGCAGATGCCGGAGGGTCAACGGTGTATGCATTCACTATTGTTGTATGTACGTGCTGATGAGGCAAAACATCGTGATGTCAATCATGCTTTGGGGAATTTGGATCAGAATACGGATCCGAATCCTTTTGCGGCGAGAGTTAGGGTTCAGGTTCAATCAGTTGCGGGTTCAACTGGAGGATTGCGCCAACTGCAGGAAAACAACCAGAAGGAAACTTGATTGAAGAACTTGTCTTGGTTGTTGTTTGCTTGACCTTCATGGCCTGTCATGGAATGGTTCTGTTGATAAAAAAGCAACTATTGGAGTTCTGTGGTATTATTGGACATAAAGCATATCCATAAATACACTTACGTTAGTTGCTAGATATCATTGGTAAAGCTTTTCTTATCTACACATGTGTGAACCAAGCCCAGTTTTCGCGAATAGCACCTGATGACCAAGGGCAGCATGTGTGCAGAAAGGTGTTCAACAATATGCGGGTGAGCTCCCGAGGCTTGTCGGGAGGTAGTCCCGGGCGTGGCCGAGACATACAACTGGTCAGCGTTGGTTGTACAGAGTTCTTAGTGAGAATTAGCAAACCA
This sequence comes from Penicillium sclerotigenum, assembly GCA_928213465.1. Classification (NCBI taxonomy): domain Eukaryota; kingdom Fungi; phylum Ascomycota; class Eurotiomycetes; order Eurotiales; family Aspergillaceae; genus Penicillium; species Penicillium sclerotigenum. The sequence goes on along the minus strand of CAKMRK010000234.1, from coordinate 68,639 downwards.
TCTCAGTCTGTTTGACTGGCTTTTGGTCAAGTGACGAGGGTATTTAGTATGTAGCGGTGTGGGTTCATTCCATAGAGTCTAGCCAAGTATGCAACTTTGCAATATTTCCTATATCGTTTAGCAAAGATATCCGAGAAACATTTCAAAGAACCTAAAAGATCCTACACATATTAGATATAGGATGGCCCATAGTCCTATCTATGTGGAAGAAAGGAAGAGTCCAAGTAATACCATTTGTTTGGGATAAAAGAGTAGAGATATCTAAGTACATGCAGGAGAATGCCACACCAGAAACGAGAGGCCTTATAGCCCAAGCCATGTATAGATGATACATGCTATGATTGTTAGGGCCGAAGAAAGATGCCGTGGGTCTGGACGCGTCTTCATTGTGAGCTGGAACCGAAATAGGCGACAATAAAGTGGCCTATAGATATCCAACGTGCCCGTTTTCAAGCATGTTTCTCCTTTGAGTCTGCATATTTGAGATCTGCGGGTCTACACATGCCACGGTGCCTTTAGGGCTCCGATGGGCGGACCGGTCAGAGGAATCCGGTTCGGTTTTGTGCCAAGCCTCATTTTGGGCATCCATACCGGGGGGAAGTGTTGGGTCCGGAAGTTGGGGTGAGCCGTGATGGCAGAGCGTTTTCAGTGATTAGCCATTATCAAACAAGGGATAGGCTACCGCACTGCTAGTTAGGTGAAAGTCGTGTTCATTGCCGGTCAATGACTGCCAGAGTAATCGAGACCAAGACAGCAATGAGGATCGCAGGAGATGATATCCATTCAAATGTAGATCGATCGGTGGGGCCTAATAACTTTGCGCCGATACCGCCGCAGGCTGGAATTGGTTAGCGATTCGTTCAAGAAGATACAGGATGCAGTATATGCATAATTTGCAGGCAAAAAGATCGGCAGTGTCACATGATGCAGCAACGATCACATGGGGGCAAATCCAAAAGGAGGTTCCTTACGGGGCTGTTCAGCATGCTGTTGCGCTTGTTTCGGCCCTTCTTAATGTGGTTCTTGAGGGCGGTCGAGTCCAAGGGTTTGAGAAGTTCGAAGCTGCAAAGAAGTTCGCCAGAGACTGACATGATAGCGCCCCAGTTATCGAACTCGCCGCAATACTTTGAAAAGGTTAGTATGAGTGGTAGTGAAACACACAAGACGACTCACGTTAGGTGCAGAAAACACAGTCACCAGAATACGGTCCTGGTAAAACTCATATCCATCCTCAACCACCATGTGAGCACGGCAAACCAGGTCAAAGTCATGACGCTGTAAAAATTCCATGATCACCTTCTTTCCGAAACAGTAGCTTACACCACGCTCGTTAGGTTCCCAATCTTCCTCCATATCTGCCGGATCACTCCACAGGAGGTCATTCAGCAGACCATAGTCCGGCACGTCAGTGGGGCGAGCGATGCCGCGAATGTCATCCATGTGCGAAAGACTAGGAGACAAACCACCGTGGACACAGAAGATTTTGCCGGCCACAGTCGCAGCAATCGGGAGACAATTGAAGGTGTCGATGAAGGTCTTCCAGACCTTGATGTTGCAACGACGCTTGCACTCATCGTAGAACCCATAAACACGGGTAACGTTGGCACACTCATGGTTTCCTCGAAGCAGGAAGAAGTTCTCTGGGTACTTGAGCTTGTAGCACATCAGCAGAAGGATCGTCTCTAGACTCTGCTTGCCTCGGTCGACGTAGTCCCCAAGGAAAAGGTAGTTGGAAGCGGGAGGGAATCCACACATCTCGAAGAGTCGAATGAGGTCAGTGTATTGGCCGTGAACGTCGCCGACAATCTTCACAGGAGCCGACAGCTCTAGCAATGCAGGCTGCGACAGGAAGAGCTCGCGAGCGGCGGTGCAGATGGCAGTAATCTCCGCATTCTTCAAACAGACTGTTTTGGTAACCTTGCTAGAATAACCAGCGTCTAGAAGCCGCGAAATCATGTCGTCCAAATCAATCGATTTCAAAGCGCCCATACCCATCCCTGGAGATCCTGAAGTCTCCAGGGGAGCGTTCAAGATAAAGTCCAAGATGGGATTCAGTTGGTTCTCTCGCTTCATCAGAATTGATTCACCAGCGACTGCGGCAGCCCCAGTTGGGGGGCCACCAGAGGGAGGACCATCCGACACATGGTCGACTTCGCCGCTCTGTTTCATTGCGTCCACATCCTTGTGGCCTCGTTGCAGGCTGGTGGAAAGCGAGGGGGACGGCGGGGGTTGGGGGGAGCCGGGCCGCGAAGTGCTCTCGGAACCAGGCGACTGGGGGAGTCCGGCATTGGAGCCAGGGCGGCTTGGGGCAGACTTAAGGGATCCAGCATCGGATTTGTCGGTTTGACTCTCAGTTCGGGATAGAGCAGTGGTGGAGCCCCGAGGGCTATCGGAGCTGCGAGCACCAGGGATTTTCGATCGGATCGAGCCGCGGAAGGAGCGGAGAGACTCTTTGGTATCGGACTTGGAAAACGAAGGGTAGGACTGCAGAGGGTCACCCGAGGCGTTGCCCTTGGAATGCGACTGACCCATCACTACAAGGCTTGGGTAACTGCCAAGCTTGAGTTAAGATGATCGCACAGAACGACGGAAGTTCGAACTGTTATGCCGAAACCCCTGTTGTGGTGCAGGAATGTCTTGGCTCGAAGTTTCTGCAATCTTACAAAAAGCTTGGGGAAACTCTGCTAAGAATGCGCAGTGGTTTTGTGCGAGGACTGATTATCACTAATCCACCTGGTCGGGGCCCTGAGGAACACACGGGCGGAGGCAAGTGGGAGACGTGAGCTCAGTTACGATGCGAACGGGCGAGGTGGCAAGATCAAAGTGAGGATCTAGGTGGCGGGACAGACGTTTCGTGATTGATGCAGGTGGAGGGGTTTTTGAATGGTGAGAAGCTAGAGAAAAGGGCGGAAGCTCCGAGGTGAGAGGCTGAGGAAGCTCTACAGAAAGTTAGCCACTTGCACGAGACAATGCAGGTGCGGGATTGCAGGGCTGACTCCGCAGAAACCCAGGTGGCATGTGGAGGTATTGGTGAGAAAGGGAAGGAAAAAAGACGCAAGGGAGGTCCTTGAATGGAGAGGGACTGGGAATGGTGGGTTTGCGGGTAGAGGAATGCGTCATTATGTACGGGGGATTTGAGCGGAAGGTATTCCACAAAAATAGGCCGCAGGCAGACACCCCAGGGAAACAATTTACCTCAAGAAGAATCAAATGGGATATCACAGAAGAGGGTGAAAGCTCACAAGGATGAAAAACAAGAAAAGGGAGGGGAAGAGGAAAGTTGAAAGTCAAGAGAGTCAAGGCCAAAAAGGTCAAGAGATGTAGGCAAAAGTACTCCGCCACCGCTAGTACAGCAGAATGGTACTTGACGGGTACAAGGTGGCTGTTTTTGTGGTTTCGGTTTCTTGGGCCCGGTCTCGATCGGGGGTGGGTGGATTAGGTCAGCCGGACTATCTCTCGGACCGAGCTATACAAAGAAACCTTGTGAGTCCAAGACAGTTGCCTGGTTTAGGGAAGAGAGAGTCTGGACTCTCATATTTATAAACATTCATGGATTCATGACCATCCTCAGATTTAATTAAAAAAAAGGTTATTTTTTTCCTTTTTATTGGATGTGGTTTCTTTTTCTTATTAAACCAACCAAACTATTACACATAGATCTGAAGTCACCCTTGAAGCTCTGTATGGTCTATATAATCCCTCTCTTTTCGGCTTCACACCGCACAATTTCTAGATATATCTTCTTTGTTTTTCTTTATTTAATCTTGCAGAGCCGTGACTTTCCTCCCGATATCTGAAGAATCTTTTTATTTTATTTTTCCATATTTTAGACAAAATCTTTTGATCTTCTTTGGCTGTCATTTTAGGCCTCTTTTTTGAACCCCCACTATTAGCGATAAGCGACGCTTTTCTCCCTCTAGGGCTACAATGTACATGCATTTACATTTACATTTAAATTCGGGCCGCCTGAAGAGACCATCGCAAATGAATTTGCAGATCCAGGCGGACACCAAGAATCTTTTTCCGACCCTACCCGGCTATTTGCAATAGAATCTATCCAGAGCTTGGACCCCGCCACCCGGGGCATGTCTCCTATCAGAAGTGATAAGAGATAAAAGTGCAGCACACACTGACTCAAGGACTCGACACCACGTTCGGAAGTAAAATGATACATCACAAAGTTATATGTTGCTGCTCGGTAAAGCGTAAGCATCCTGCAAACACTTCCAACAGAGGAAGGTGGCTAGAGAATAGTAGCAATCCGTTCGGAGATAACATACACCCCCTGCCCCGTGATCAGATTGCAGCGGAAGGGGACACGAGCCACAGATAGTCTTGGTTCTGCACGAAAGCAACCACGCTGCATGCCAAGGAATATCTGTGGCGAAGACACCGCCCTTTTGCCCCTCCATTCACCCCTTGTTAGACAAAAGCGCTTGCCACAAGTAATCTTCGTATGTGATAACTTGACTGCAGACCTGCCAGTCAAGCCACCTTAGATACTGCAACATTGCGATGCAGCTGCTGTGGTTCCCGTGCCACGTTGATGGAGGAGCAACGCTGCTGCAAGAAAGCCTCCTCTTGGCAGCCGCACGCCCAACTCTCGTCCTGGCGCCAAAGCAGGGACCAGGGTAATTGTGGGCGCAGGGCAAAAACCAGGCCTCTCCTGCAGCATATCGCCTGAGTGGGTGCAATAGGCGGTTTTCATGCTGCTTGGTACTGTGGGGCAGTAAGCCAGGTTTATCATTCGAGAATAGGATAAAGAACGATCCCCAGGTGGGAAAATGAAGGTCTCGTGGACACGAGCCCGAGTTGGAACCAGATTAAGGCCTACTCCAGCTCTATTTTCGTAATATGTCGTCCTGGTATCACAATTAGGCCTATCAACCGGTGTGTCATGTTTACTTTGACAGTTGTGCTCTTTGCTTCCGACCCTTCCCCCCACGACTGCTTCTCCTCTGCAGCCGCTTGTACGGCAGATGTGGTGGGCATACGATACTCAAAGGAGTTGGCGAGAATAATGTTCCGGTCCTATCAAGTTTCGATTAGTACCACTCGCTGTAGGCTATTTCAAGCCCTTTAGCACGTAGTTCATAGGTGACTGCTTACCGCATCGGTACACTTGAAAAGCCCAACAAACATACGAGTATCCGTGGTATGGATCCGCAGTGTGCGACCCAACAGCCCTTCCAAGTACTGAACAGACTGATCGTGATCCATTGTGGTTGGTGCGTACTTCGTGTCAGCCGCCCAAAGGCCTCCAATGTGCGGGGGAGTTGAAGTCTGAGGGTAGCCGAGCTGAGAAAGATTCTGACGCAGGATGAAGGACAGAGTCAGATTATTCGGGGGGTTGGCAAAGTTAAGTAATATCTTTTGGGTTTGGGATTCCTTGACCTTGTGGTTCAATTGAAGGAGGGACAAATGTCGGGTGAACAAACAACTTTGTTGGTGCCTGAGGCCATAAACGGCTACTACCAGGCATAACAATCATCACACTAAAGTCTAAAACTTAGAAGAAGCTATAGATTGTCTAAGTATACACTTAAAATGTTTGATTAGCTACTAGCCTTACACTATACATATACTCACTCATGTATACACAAGCGGTTATATCGAACTACAACATAGTTATCATTGTAGGCAAGCTACCTAAGGCTGGATTAAATAATGAAACCCTCACCCAAAGCCACAAATAAAGTCAGAAGTCACTGAAACATCTAATGAAGCCAGATATTTCGGTAGGTTTGTTCCATTAAAAGCCAAAGCGCCTAGTCTTTCAAGTATTCCCAGACATCTATAGATGCCGAAGACCGAAAAATCTCTTAGTTCCTTTCAAGAAAGGAAGAAAAGCAAAGCAATATAATTAGCCAGCAACAGCTTGCCCAAATAACCCAATAGGTATCACAAAATAGATAGAAAGGTAATGAAAGCCTCTCCTGATATAGACACCAGCACGCGATGATGAAAAGGGACCCGTGCAACCAAATTACATCCAGGCCATTCCACCTGCCCAGTTCTTGGGCGCCTGGTCCAACCCATCACCACCGCTCCTGCTATCCATGTCTATATCCATGTGCACATCAGCATCCATCTGATTGGATCCGGGACTGTTGCTCTCGCTCGAGCTGTCCCCAGAGCTCATCTGATGAAACGCCTGGCGACGCAGGAGATCCTCCTGGGCAAGCGCAGTTTCATTGGCTCGAGGTGCAAGTGCTTGACGGGATGGCCGGAAAGACGATGATTGCTGAGGTTTTTGTTGGAAGAATCGGTGTAATGTTTGCTGTCGGGGGTCAATGGCTTCTGGTGTTTCGGGAGTCGGCTCTGCGTCCATTGTGTCCATATCGGTAGCCTCTGTAGGCTTCTGCTGCTTTTGGGCGGAGAATATCCATCGTAGGGTGTTCTCTGCTAACTGTCAGCAAGGTCAAACATTCACGCGATCAAGGGAGAGTGCTCTGAGAGCTAAGCAAGACACTTACGGTAAACCACTTGATCACTAGGACGATCGTCTCTAAAGCGCTTTCGTGTCCGACTATTGAGGTGTGTGCTCCCATCGATCACCATACCCCATTCACTGGGGGTCTGAACTGACGGACTAGTTGGGAGAGCTGTGAACGAAGCTTTCCGCTTTAGGGACATTTTGAGAGCTTGGTGTATATAGTAAGGTGGATCAGTAGGGGGTATGTAGAGGTAACCAGGTAACCGTGTATAAAAAGTCCCACAGAGTTTGTAAAGACAAGAGAAGATAGGTGTGAGGAATTGAGACGAGAACTGGGCGAACACAATTGTCTGAGCGCGTCATCTCCGAGATTCGCGTTGCATTCCGCCAGGCTAAGCCAAAATAGGTAATATAGGTACAGCTTGGATGCTCATAACAACTTTCCACATCATCGACTCTAGAGCCTTTGCATTGTGAGGAGAAGAAGACTATTTCTGCTCTCAATGAATATACACCACCTAGACATATAAATGCAGTCTCTTTGATCTCGCTATTGTTTCTACTTGCGATCGTTCTTTCGGTATCCAGGTACACTTCTCAAACATGACATGTACAGGGATGTACAAACGAACTCTTGATGATTATTTATTTTGGTGTCTTGCAAACAGATTCTCTTTTCTATGCAGCTATTTGATCCTTTAAGTTTGTTTGCCGGTGCTGTATATTTGTATAGGTACATGCAGAGTACTTGGAAGGTTCCAAATTATGTTCAAATATAGAAATTCATAAAATGGTGCTAAATAGAAACTCCTACAGGAAATATATACTTGCTATAAACCTTTTTCTGTATATTCCAAGAACATAAGATCCAATTCATCCAATTCATACCAACATCTTTCAATCGGCGCGCTGGCAAGAGCGTTCGGGATCCCCACCCTGCTCCCCCCCACTTCTCCTCAATTAGAGAGCTTCGGCTTGTATGGTACACAACCATACAACCACATCTCGCATTCAACCTTGACGTTAACCCATTAATTAAATATCATGCCATCTCGACAGGCTTCTCACTCTGGATCATGGTACTCAGATAGTGCCCGTACGCTGGCCCGTCAGCTGGATGGCTGGCTGGCGCAGGTGCCAGACACGATGGAGAAGGTCGGCTCGCTGCCAATTCCTGGAGCCAGGGTGATCATCGCACCGTATGTTTGAGAGCCTCATCAGATATATGATATTACCCAGAACCAATCATACTAATCAACCAGACATGCGGGATATTCGTACTCAGGGCCCTGCGCAGCCTACGCATACAAGGCGCTAGATCTCTCCAAAGCGTGGGCTTATCTTCCGCTTCTTTTATGAAACTCCTCTCACCTCACCTCACAAATAGGAAGCGAATCTTTATTCTGGGACCATCACACCATGTCTCGCTCGCAACACTGGCCCTTCCAACGCTAACTTCCTATTATACCCCTCTATCCGATGAACCCCTCCCACTAGACACCGAGCTGATTACCCAGCTTCTCGAAACCCAGGCAACCAAACCAAACGGGACAAGGATTAGCTTTACAACCATGTCACGTTCGGTTGATGAAGACGAGCACAGCATCGAGATGCACCTGCCCTACATCCACCGTTTGCTCCAGCTCCAATATCCAGATTCCCCAGCCTCTGAATACCCACCTCTAGTCCCAATCATGGTCGGAAATACCTCGGCCACTACAGAGCAAGCCTTCGGGGCCCTCCTAGCCCCCTACCTAGCGGACCCAGCAAACGCCTTCGTGATAAGTTCAGATTTCTGCCACTGGGGCCTCCGATTCCGCTACACATACTATGTTCCACAAGCCCCCAGGCCAGGGCCACAACTCCCATTGTCTGGTGATATACTTCCGCAACCCGGAATGGATGCAAACAGTGTTGACCAGGCCGTCAAAATGGTCTCTATTGGTCACTCCTTGCGGCAACGCGATCGTATCTCAAGCCATGAACCTGCCATTCACGAGAGTATCTCAGCATTTGACATGGCTACTATGGCTGCCATTACGACGGGATCGGCAAAGTCTTTCCTCGATATTATTGAACGCACGGGTAACACAGTATGCGGGCGCCATCCGATTGGGGTGATCATGGCAGCTCTGGAAACCGTCACATCAAATCAAGCAGCCGAGCAGAAAGGACGATTCTACTTCCTACGATATGAGCGTAGCTCGGATGTAGAGGAGATTGATGACAGCTCAGTGAGCTATGTCTCTGCATTTGCTGTGCTTTAAGACTGTCTATCACATGCCCTTGATGGCAGAGGTCTTCTCCTTGCTTTTAGCTGGGATGACGGGTATTAGCTTTAGCAAGTAAGACTTGAAACAAACGAGAAATGAGTATCTGAATCAGAAATTACCTAGATTTGACTTGTTCAATGTAACATTCAAGATCCCGTGTCCACCTGGAGCTATGAATGTGATAGATTATTGCACTCACCTGAATCACCAGCTTAGACAGATGGCAGAATATATTCGTGTCAAGTCTTCATTCAAAGCACTATTACACTACTACTCCCACAATAGACACGGAGAGGTAGAATATCGCATCGAGAAACAAGGATCTAGCGTGGGATGTCTAGAGCAGGAGACTCCGATGCTTTCCTCTTTGTACTCACCAATCGCAAAGAAGAAGAAGATATTAGATTGATAATAAATGCCCGAGACAGATTCTTTAGGTTTTAGGGCTGGTGTTACAACATATCAACCCCCAAACACCCCATAGTTGATGGTTACACTTTGGGGGATACACCAGGCACCTGGTGCTCTGTGAATGGACCACCCTGATCTCTTAGATTGCACAAGATGTTTCAAGATGAGGTCTAGGTACGTACTCTAGTCAAGGTATTCCTTGTATTCCTTGTTATCAAAAAATGTCAAACGTAGAACACCTCCGTAAATTAGCCGCTGGGCTGATGGAGGCGTTGGTCAGCCAATCCGACAGCCCTATGGATTATTAGATTTCAGCCTCTACCCCTGGACTCATTCTATTTTAACTAACCAAATCACAGAAAAATATCTTTCGGCTTCCTAGTCCCGTCGGAGTATAAGCGCCAAGCTTCCTCATCTCACAGGGTGGTACGGTGGCAGTCGAGACATCAGAAATACTTTAATCTTGACAGGCAGCAGGCGACTTTAGGGCTTCATTGTTTAATTAATCTTATTGACTTGCATACAAGGAGTGGATCTGATTGTAAGATGTCGAATTATAAACCAAAGCGCTCAATGCATTTTAAGACTTCTTTAACTCAAGTCCTATGTCCTATCTTTATACTGTCTTTCATTTCTCACCTAGTCGCTCATTAAGCTGGATCTTTCATTCATTCCTTTTATCTTCTACTCCAGCTTCGCATAGTGGAGATATTCCTTGGCTGGCACTTGGATTTCTTCACCGCTCAAAAAGCCATGTTCTACTTCCTCGTGGCCCTGGTTGGCCTATTTTCTTTCACCTTCGCTTCCCCGACTCCAGTCGACTACATTACCAACATGACCTCTACCGATGAAAACGTAGGAAACAAATTAGTTTTCTGTCATTTTATGGTATCGTACATATTTATTCCATTATCTAACCTCTCAAGAGGAATACAATTAACACTATCTAGATGGGAATCGTCAGCAATCGCGAAGGCGCCTGCGACTATGACGATGATATGAAACGAGCCAAAGATGCGGGCATTGATGCCTTCGCATTAAACATCGGCACCGACTCTTACGGCGACACTCAACTGAATTATGCGTATGAATCTGCCGCCAACAATGGTATGAAAGTGTTCATCTCCTTCGACTTCAACTGGTGGCAGACCAGCCAGGGCAGCGAAGTCGGCGCCAAGATCGCGCAGTATGCTGGTCATCCTGCGCAGCTCATGGTCGATGGTAAGGTCTTTGTATCATCATTTTCGGGCGACGGAGTCGATGTCGATGCAATCAGATCGGCTGCTGGCAGGGAGATCTTCTTTGCGCCGAATTTCCGACCGGGTCAGGGCGATTTCGATAAAATCGACGGTGCTCTAAACTGGATGGGTTGGGACAATGATGGAAATAACAAGGCCCCGACTGCCGAGCAGAAGGTTACTGTTGAAGATAGCGACAAGGTCTATGAGGATGCTCTTCAGGGAAAAGCATACATTGCACGTGAGTAGTTGGAGTATGTTGGTTTTCCTGTGAATATTCGCTGATTGATCAATAGCTATCTCTCCTTGGTTCTCGACTCATTACGGCCCTGAGGTCTCTTACAGCAAGAACTGGGTGTTCCCTTCCGACCTTCTCTGGTATGACCGATGGAGAGAGATCCTACGTCTGAGCCCTCGCTTTGTGGAGATCATCACTTGGAATGACTATGGTGAGTCGCATTATATCGGCCCATTGTCGTCACCACACACGGACGACGGTGCCTCGAAGTGGGCGATGGACATGTAAGTAGAAACCCCCCCCCCCGCCACCCTACCAAATTAATAGGACCCTCAACTAACAAGGAAACAGGCCTCACAACGGCTGGCTCGACATGGCAAAGCCCTTCATCGCCGCCTACAAAGCAGAGTCGAGACTTCCTATCAGGTTCATAGAGGAAGAAAAGCTGATTTACTGGTACCGGCCAACCATGAAGAGCGTCGACTGCGATGCAACCGACAACACAATGCAAGGCAGCGCCAACAACGGCAGCGGGAACTTCTTCCGTGGCCGGCCCGACGGTGCCGACACGATGAAAGACGAGGTGTTTATCGTCACAATGCTGAAATTGCCCGCCATGGTGCGGGTGCAGTCTGGTGATAAGAGCGAGACCTACATCGCGGCTCCGGGGATCTGGTCACACTCTGTGCCGATGGGTGTAGGCCCGCAGAGTTTCAAAGTCACTCGCGGCTTCCGGACGGTTGATGCCTTGTCGGGGACGAGCTTGAAGGATATTGTCGACACGTGCGTCTGCGGCATCTACAACTTCAATGCTTATGTGGGTACTCTGCCGGCGGAGAGCTCCATTGACCAGTTGCAGCCGGCTGGGTTGACTATGTTGTTGGATGGGTTGCATGTGACGCCACAGATTAATGCTCTGGGTCATTAGCCTTGGGTGGGACGAGGTACTAGTGCCGGCATGGCTGCTCTCTAGCCCTGGGGGCTGGGTTTCTTACTGTTTAAGGTCTGAGACCTATGTACAAAGTACACTGAGTCAAGTGAGTGCCCTATTTAGCTCACTTGAGAAGTGTAATAGTTACCCATTGGACATCAATAACATACAACACGCTAGCAGAAGTAATGTACCGTCCTCCCCGTGTAAATCACTATTATCCTATTTTCAAGAATCTACTCCGTCCTTTGTGCCAGGATACTAGAGCCAGCTATGGCCTAGCAAGGTACGGAGTATTCTGATGCAGACATTGTTAGATACAAGGATAATTTCATCATTCTATGAATTGAAACCCCTTTCGGACGCGAGTCCGCACTCTTATCGCAATTCCTCAAGACTCATTTTCTCCAGAAGGCGTGACTTGGATTTTTGGCCCCCAACATTATTCTCGTCCAACATCGGTGCTTGGCACACACAGCCCCCGGCTTTGATCCGCCTTACAAGAATATATCATATTGTCTCTTCAAGACCTACTGTATACTCTATGGAGTACACCTTTGAACTTACTGCTCCATCGGAGTGTGGCTTGGGTCAGCCTAACACTTGACCTGACCTCGGGAACCGTTGTATACTGTTAAAGTCATACATTTCGCCATGGAAACCCCGGTCAGAGTGTTCATTTATCTCTCAGACTTAGTCGAGATGGCACACGAATCTATATCCGCTCTCAGATGTGCCCAGCTCAAAGATGGCACGGAGCCCTGCGGCTATAAAACTGCAGGAGCCAATCTCGGACCTGTGAGACAATCATTTGGGCGATTATTTGCCATCCTTAATAAGCCCGACTGCATCTTTCACGACGAAGATGGTGTATTCAATGAGGTCCTCGCGGAATTAATCACACATATAAGCACCTCGGCAATGTGGGTTAGAACTTGAAATTGGAATTGATGAATGTTTATAAGCTAGTCAGTACTCCGTCCTGTTGAAGGAAATCGAGTGATGAGATTTGAGTGGAGCTACGGAGTATAAATCAAGACACGGAGTCACTCCATACGGATATTCAAGTCAAAAAAAGAATCAAATAGGCCGAGTTATTATCTTCCGCCTTTCCGTATCTCTTTTGGTCTCAGATCTATCAGATAGATATATATATATGTGTGTATACGGAGTATATGCAATATAAATACCTCATCCTAACACCCTCTTTAGCTTTACCCTCACCGACTCTTTGCCCAAGTCCTTAAGCAGACCACTTGGCGCCCGGATTGAGGGGGAATGTGTTGTGCCCGATAGGATCATTGCAAATTACAAATCTTATAAAACTATTTATGGACTGATCTCGCTGTCAAGGCCAATGTCTCTTTGTTTTTTTGATTTTAGCGGGGACGAACACAGTCACTTTCAACAATGGCCCCGTGTCGTGTAAACCCAGGACCTGTGAATTGCCCGTTCCAGTTAGTTTTGCCTCTTTCGGTTTAGCGCCTCCATACGTCGTTCTGCCTTCTGCTGCGCCGACATTAAAACCTCGCCCTGCCATGCTCGATTTATTACTGAAGAAAAGAGCCCACGCTTAAGAAGTTTTGTGGATAATAATATTATCAATTTAAAGCAAGACTAAGCGCGAATGAAAAAAAAATCAAAAGGAAAAGGAAGTTGAGGGACTTTCGTGTACAGCCCTTCATTTCAAACTGAGTCGCGAATAGTAACAGGTCCTTGATGTGTGTATTCGCCCTTGAGAGAAAGTATGACCATATCACGTGGAGCTAATTCAAAGACAGCTTCGTAGTCCACCATGCTTTATCTTTCCCAGACATTCGAACCACGTCATCCAAACATTGAAGTATAACATTTTTTTGACCTTGAATGGCTCAATCGTGAAATAAAGTCTATTTCGCGCTTGGAGCCTAGTCGCAAAATTGTTGTGTTCATTGTGTTCACCCATTACTGTCCGTTAATCAGCGAAAACGTCGTCGATCCGAAGCATAGACATAGCAAAATCTCCTCTGGTTTTATGTCTGATTTGGCAGGCGAATTTTGCTGGAAACAGGAGGTTGTCAAATATGGGCTTTTGGTCATATCCATTTTAATTGTGACTTCCAAGACGCAGAGACCGGGAAAAGAGTGATTTCAAACCAAAGATAATATTTTTCTCAGACAGAGGGCTTTGACCCTGCCAAAATCGTTGAAATATGAGCTGCCGAGAGAAGACACTTAGAAGACAACCATGACTTCGGGGTAAATACCAGTGATTATTCTGTCGCTAAAGACGCTTTACAGCCAATTCACTGCGGAGAACATCCAGAAGAAGGTACATCCTTGAGAAATCTCCTTCTTTGAGCGCACGATAGAATAATTTATAGGCTTCGCCTAGGCTGTTCTCATCAAACAAAAATGTCTCGTCCACGTATTCCAGAATATACGTCAGAATCGCCATCCAGTAATTTGCAGATCTGGTGCCATGATCTCGACAGAGCAACATTATTACAGCCTCACAGTACCGAACAGGGTGAGGAATCTGTACAGAGTCGAATTCAGGAGGGAGGCGTCCTCGACCACGGCCGGGTGCCGCTGATGGAAGCCGTTTGTCTGATGCATCCAAAATGTCTAGGCTACCTTCGGAAAAAGATAGTTCCCACAGCACATCAGACTTGCGGTATAATGAGATTATAACTTCGTCGTCAATGTGCAAATGCTCAAAAGGGAGGTTTCCTCGACTTCCATCTAAAACATGGCAGCTTAGGCCTTCTGGACAAGCGGCAAATCCAGCTTTCTGAATTGAGGTCAAGGCAGTCTTCGTCAGTTCGTCGGGTACAACAAAAGCCACACCCTATAATTGGGTCAAAACCATTTACTTTGGAAGAAAACAAAATCACGGACGTCAACAATGGTGGGGACACCATATACAGTCAGTAAATAGTTACCCCAAAGGGTGTTCGGAACACCAGCAGAGGTAAATATACCAGAGATCGCGGCGACAAGCCTTGAGTCCAGCACTTGGGTTTGCGTGTGAGCGTCAGACATAGCCGAATTCATGCAGCATATCAAACGTAGATAAGAATTTTGAACGGTGTCGCGGGCGCTGCAATAGGGCAAGGAAAAACGGATCTGGATCTGGCTCAGGGGTGAGAAGAAAACTGTTCTCGGAATGACTAGTTACATTCAGAATGCTTACGTCATCACCACCCCACGGATCCGGCAAATATATTATTCCGTTGTTCTTGTGCCCAGGACTCAAGCCTGGTCCTCAGGTCCCATATTACATCGGGCTATGGCTATGTATTAGCGCGAGGTTATTACCAGCCAATTGGATGACTTTCAGACACCTATAGTCCGAGACTCTCGCTACCGCACAAAAATAGTGTATCTCCCCCTGTTTTGAATTCGGTCCTCCTACGCTAGTCTCATGAAATTCGCCAGTAGCCCATTTGTTTTCCGATCCGATCGCACAAAAGTGTCCACGCGACGGTGAGTGCCGCAATATGCTGTAGGACGACTGGTGGAGTCGATTCATGTTCGCACCATCCGATTACGGTGCGGAGCTCTGAACTCATGATCACCAAACAGTTTGCCAATGTGTTCGAAAATGAGACTCTATGCAGATGAGCGACCGCTCGGAGTGTTCTGCTTCTGGTGATTGATGAGATAGATCTAGAACTACTACTACTATGATGAAGCAAGAAGTAGTGGACTGGAAATATCAAGTGCGTTGCAGAAGGAAAGAAACTATCTAGGAAGCATCTAGTTACTATCTATACAGAGGAAGTCACCTGACTTCCAAACACCGAGATGCATAGTTTTCAACAATCCCTGCAAGAAAAAACCAGTAAATGAAAGAACCCCCCATACTGCATAGTTAATGATGAATTTTATAGACATAGAGGCCTATTTGACTAATCCATCTTTTAAACATGATCTTTTACGAGGGGCTTGGTGAGACCATTTCAGTGAACAACTGCGTAAGCAAAGTTGCTTCCTATATGGCCATTTGTGCTTGATTTTGAAACACCAACGTAGGGATAATAGCTTCCTCTTAGTCAATCCTGTAGAAATACGACACCAGGTACCGTTAACTAGGTGATAAGATAGCTCTTTGTGAGCTGTAGAAAGGCATTTTCCTCTCTCCACACATACCATTGCTTCTTTCCAGCTATTAGGCTCAAGGCCTATATCTTTAGCTGTCAGTTTCGAAACGTCACACTGAGGTTCTTTCAAAGTGGCAGCAGAGAATAGATTTATATCAATGTAGGCTTGGCTCGGCTTTTTAGACCTTGTTAATCGACGTAACTCCTGTTGTTGAGAAGTAATTCTCGACGGAGGAGTGTAGTTGGGATCATCGATAGCATCAGGAGTCGAATCCATATAGCTAAAATCCAGGGGTTGAGATTCATCCTCACTAACAACCTGCTGGGAGGCAGGTTATGGCTCGATAGGAGCCCCTCGCCCACCTACTTCAAAGCGGGCACCTTGATCCTCCCGTTGTGCCTCCACATACCTACCAGAGCTACCCACCATTTCATCATTCTCTTCATTCATCCACGAAGGATCGAGAGCTTTCGGAGGAGGTAGGAAGGTATCATCATTCAGCCACGAAGGATCTTCTTCGAAGAGAGAAGGATTCGAAGGATTAAGAACGTTCGGAGGGCATAGGGATACTTCATTAGTTTCTTCTTTAACGGAATGAAGAGGAGAAGGAGTATCCAATTGAATGTTGAAAGGATTGTAACAGCAATTTATTCTGTGAGATCTACCTGGGCACGGGCATCTCCCAGCCGGCCAAAGAGACCGATCTCCTCCGCTGGAATAAGGTTAAGCTACTGGGTCTGGCGTTGACTTGTCGACAAATGTAAGATTCTTCCTTTACCCTCTCTACCCCTATACTTCTCTTGTACGATAGTACAATATTCATTGTACAATGTACACAACCCCCACAAACCTCCCTCCCCTCCCAATACTAATACTAATATTAATACTTAAAAAACTAAAAAAAAAAAAAAAACAGATACCACGAATCAATCCCCCTCCTCTACACCCTCCCAACCCTAGAATTCAGTAACCCCTGGACCCTCCCATACCTCCTCCCAACAATCCCACCCGAACACCGGAACCGCATACGCGCCATCGAGCTACGCTGGTCCTTCCCAGGCCACTGGCTACCGAGCAAGGACTCCGTGCGCGCCGTGTACGTATCAGCAGGACGGACGCAGTGGAGCGAGACATGTCTAGCGGTATCGCAGCTGGGGTCACTGCGGTCATTTGTGCTCGTGCTGGAGAGCAATTGGTTCAGCGAACCCGTTGAGAAACTGGCAGGGTTTTTGGAGCCGTTGAGGGGGTTAGTTGTGAGGTCTGTTTCGAGACCGGGCTGGGATTGGGAGTGCCGTGGTACGAATGGTGAAAAGGGTAGGAAGGGTAATGCGCCTGCGGAGGTGGAGTCTGCGTTCAGTGATGGAGGATTCAGTTCGGACGAGGACTCTTGTAATAGTTTGGGGTCGGATTCTGGTTCGGTTTCTTCTGGCGTTTGTTGTTCTACTGCGCCGACTAGCACTTGTCGGTCTAGGGGGAGCTGGGAGCTGAGGCTGCAGGGTCGGTCTTATTATTTACTTGAGCTGGATCGTATAGGTGTGGATCTTCGGCGGAGGGGCATAGATTGCTGGATATCGGCGGTGTGAAAGTGAGGTATTGGAAGTATGCTCATTCATGATCTGCAATGGTGTGATTAGTTCTTTTTATGCATGTTGCAATGATCGTCGATTCGACAATGGTATTTTGTACAACATGGGGTCGTCACTTCTTTTTTTTTTTTGCATGTTTCGGTATCACTTCGGAGTATGTTGAAAGACACCAGTGCAGATCTACCATGTTAGGATCGGAGTATCATCGACACATGCTTGGGCATTATTTCTGAGCCCAAAGTTCCCGGTATGTATATTCTGAAGTGATCCGAAGTATCCAAAATATCCAAAATATCCAAAATATCCAAAATATCCAAAATATAATGGAAATCAAAATACAATTGAAATATGAAATTCTCGGCGTTTGCTTATCTCCTATGCCCTATGCTCTCCTCAAACATTCAAGACCCTGGACCCACCCAAGAGGAACCTATAAATACCTATGTTGTAAGCAACGTTCTATAAATATAACACGTGTTTCGGAATGGAGTGGAAGATATCAGATTTCTTCATTCCAGGAACAAAGGATGATATACATAACACAGGGTAAATTGTATACTGGTATCTTAATATCCCAATATCCCAATATCCCAATATCCCAATATCCCAATATCCCAATATCCCAATATCCCCTAGGGTTAACAGGATGTGATGTCAACAGGAGGGCAAAAACTCGGAACTCGGCTCCACCGGAGGCGCTAGGGAGAGCGCGGGGAAAATGGCGCATAATCAAACTAGTCTGGTATTGGATGGCATATAGGATGGTATATACGAGGTACATTGGAGAATAATACTAGTAAAAGATTGGTATTGAATAGTGCAAGCACACTGCTAAGGAAATTGACCTTGGAAAAAGGTGGCCAGGTATATAAGGAAAAAGATCGAACCGGCGATCCTACCAGAACATGCCAAAGTAAACATAGAAGGGGAAAAAAAGGCTGCATCCATGACTCGTACATGTGGTGGCAGTTCAACATATTAGAAATAAAAAGGAGAAAGAAAAAGGATAGAGGATAGAAGATAGAAGATATCGTGGTCACCATGGGTGCCGTGCAAAACCTATGAAGCGAAACCTCCGGTTTTGGAACCCATATTAAGCGAAAGATGGTCAGGGCAAAAAAAAAAGAATCAGGCTCCGGTTGTAGTTGTAGTCTCGTAGAGAAGAACAAGGGAATGGAAATTATCGCCGTGATTCCGGCGTAGGAGAGAAATTGTGTGATCAATGATCAGGGGAACAATTGGTCGAAATCGCCAGCCATTGTGGACGGGTAGGCCCGGGAACCTACTCGTCCAAGTCTGCGGTCGTACATGCTTGGATCTTTTTCAAGACAGCATGGTGGTCCATTGGATGCTGAGGCCCAAAAGGGATGCCAGCGGCACGAATGAATTTAGCCAGCGCGACCGCAGTGGCTTTGGTCAAAGAGTCGAAACCAATGTTGCCTAAGGGTTTCTCGAGCGTCGCTGCGCCCGGCCAGTCCTCCGATGAGAGAAAGGGGGCTGGGGAATGATGAATATCCAGGTCGCACAATCGTTCGATGAGTGGTGTGGCTGATATGAAATTTCAGAAGCCAAGGGTTGATGTGATGCCAAGTTACCAGCAGTAATGTTACCGTCCTTCACGGGAACGGTCGGGTCCTGAGTTACCATGGCCCCGTGCCGCAAGCCACTCGGTCGAGGCCTCCTGGCGAGCACCTGGGTGTTTCTGGTCCTCAGGGCGACCGGTAAGACCCTGTGGGAGCATGTTGTTAATTTCTGCTGCCAGAGCAGATGCCATGTAACACCGGAGTTCCTTCTCTTCGCGCTCATCTTCCTTGATTAGACGGCGTTGGTCGGTCTTCGACATGTTTTCGCGGCGCTTGCGTCGGATCTCGTGAATCGACCACAGAACAACTTCTTCGGGGGCGCGGTTGCGAGGGCTTCCGTGTCGGGAAAAGTTGCGAACGTAGCGGCGGGTAACATCGGTCGCACCGTCGATGGAGAAGGCCACACAGTAAGAGATCTTGCGTTGCCATCCTTCAGTGTACAGGCGAGGCTGATCCCAGGCCCCCTCACAGGCATCAACGTGGACCCATCGCCGCTGGTGTTCTGAGTACACTTCGGTCCAGACATAATCCTCGGAATTCCATACCCAACGGACTCGGGCTCCGACTGCGCGGCAAAACATGCTAAAGCAGTTGGCCCATTCGCCAACTCTGCCTCGTCGAGATTGCAGTAATTGCCATACGTCGGAATATCGCGGGAATCGCTCGTGGGCGGTGCAACTAGTATCGGAACAACGGTATAACTCGACCCGGGTTGCGCCCCGGGCCGTCTCATCGGGTGTAGGAGGGGTCATGCCTTGAGCGATCGTAGGCATGTGACATTTCGAGCATGGAGGATTATTAACAAATTGGAAAAATGACCCCTTGAACCATCTGCATAAAGGTAGATATGTTAGCAAGGGCGCAATGAGTCTAGACCATCAAGGGATCCCAACATACCTTAGCAATGCTCGGATCACACAATCTTGGTAGCCCCATTCCGCCTTCCCTGCCACACTGGCAGCCTGTGCCTGCATAATTTGGGATTCTTCCTCGGCCTCGGAATACAGACGATCGAGCGGAATGACACACAAGGCCTCATCCAATAGACCCGGATTTTCGTACTTCGTTGGCGTCACTGATAAGCCCTTCAATAAATTGTAAAATTTAAGTGAAGCTGCATCCTGGGGAGGCGATGGCATGATAGGAAGACCGCGCAGTGCTGAGGAGGTCGTAGATGGCTTTGGGGAGGGAGCAGCGGTAGGGGTGCCCAACGAGGGAGGTGGTGGCGGAGCTCGCGTCGGCGGCGGAGGGATTGATAAACCGGACATCGGAGACGATGAGGGTGACTGATTATGCGAGCGAGAAGGTTCATGAAGTCGGTTGAGTCGTTTGGTGCGCATCAGTTGCTCGAATTCGTGGGTTAGAGAGGAGGCGTCGTAGCCATTTGGGGCGGGCTGGGTAGCCCGATGTCTGCCGTCCGCCATAGTCGATGAGGAAGTCACGGCCGACTTCCAAGACGATGAATGTTGAGATCCAGAATGACTCGAAATGGACGAACAATCGAGTTTGGGCGAAAGAGGTCCAATTTGACCCAAGGTTGGGGAGGGGAAGAGTGAGTAAGAAATGGATGTCAGAGACGAGTAGTAAAGAAGGGACTACCTCGCTCGAGTTGACGTAGCACACTTGAAGATCAGAGTCTCTTATTGGTGAGTTAAGAAGGGAAAGAAAGAAAGATAGGCCCTTGGATAGGGATGGAGGGAGAGAGAGGACAAGAGTACGGAGTAACTACGGAGTAGCGTACGCAGTATTACGAGCGTCGTCAGCATCTGGCCCCAATCACGGGCCCCGCAGCCAAGCCGCGTGTGCGAAAACGAAAAAAAAAGGCCAAGAAAAAGACCCTTTTTCCCCGTAATTTCCGTAATTTGTGTATTTTTGGCTCCCGTGAACACGTAACGCCCACATCCAGATTTTCATGGATAGTTGTTAGTTTCTTGGCGTCGCCTATACTTTGATGGCTTGAAGGCTTCTATATCCTTTTTTATTCTTGACATTCATTAAATTACCTTAATATCTCTTTAGGTATTTAGGTATTTAGGTATATTCAAGGTACATTATGTATCTATGTACCTATGTGCTACATACCAGGAAGTACTTGAGTATCGTATACCTTAACCTAGCTCGTCACGCAATAACTAAAGCCTTCCAATGTACGGAGTAGCCGTCAATATAATAGCCACGGTTGGGTACAATGGTGGAGACCAGTATCCTTGAGGGTTCATAGGGCGACGAAGGCTCGCGGTTTATTCGGTTAGTACGTATATATTTGGTTAGTATATATACTTCGTAAGAGTACGGAATACTTTGTAAGTCGGATGTACTCAGTACTCCCGATGTGT
Organism: Penicillium sclerotigenum; assembly: GCA_928213465.1. NCBI lineage: Eukaryota > Fungi > Ascomycota > Eurotiomycetes > Eurotiales > Aspergillaceae > Penicillium > Penicillium sclerotigenum. The sequence continues at coordinate 47,521 of CAKMRK010000234.1, read as the reverse complement.
ACTCCGTATTCCGTACCAAATTAACATCAAACTAAAGTCAAGAAAAAAAAGAAAGAAAGAAAGGAAAAAGGAAAATAAAAAGGAAAATAAAAAGGAAAGGAAAAAGGAAAAAAAAATATTAAAATAATAAAAAAGGAAATAATAAGGAGGATATGTAGAGCCAACGCGCGGCCAAGGTACGAAAGCTCAACTCTTCCGTCCACTTTTCCACTCTGAAAGACTGGAGACGCGCAAGCGTCCGTCTTGGCATTTCACACGATCGGGGGGCTACAGCCTCCTAAGCCGCTTTAAGGCGGTGCTTACAGCCTAATGAGGTTTAGCGTTAGTCCCTATGAAGGGGGCTTCCAATCTTCCTCTTCTCTGGTATGAATGTACCATACAACGTGAGATCGCATTTTTGGGGTTACTTAATCGTCCATCTTCGATGGGAATGTGAATGTGAGATCCATCCGATCTATACCAAAAAAAATACTCCGTACATTTATGTTGTAGGATGGTGCGGATCATTAGGGCTAGTCCGTACAACCTTGAAATGCAACAACCCGCAGGAACTCGTCCTCCATTCCATCACCAATCACAATAACCCGTTTAAACCACCCACAAGAAGACCCTGAAAATAGTGATTTCGATGGCTAAAGCATCTCTTCCTCTTTTCAGTTAGGCAGGATTGGGTCGTGTCGATACCCATCATACTTTGTATGTGATCCGTACAACTCGCCCGTCTCCAAAACCCGCGCTGTGTATACTCCGTACTCCGACATCGTACCCAATAAGCGGACCGGCCAATAATGAGAAATTGAGAAAGGCTCTATACCTAAGTAGACTCTATAAATATGTCCAGTCTAGCAGGCTCAACAGTATTAATAATCAGTCATGTTTGGGTGCCACTATACGGAGTAGTTAGGGTTACGTTGACTATAGTACTCCATACTAGTTAATATACTATGGTTTACATTCACACACACTAGGATTCAGCCTTGAAATATATTACATCGCATGACTCGGGAAATTGCTGACCAGGCGTTCTTTCTGGGGAAACCGATCCACCACCGTAGTTTCATCTTCTGGGTCACATTGGAGCCTAGTAATATTCCGAGGCTATGCTAGGTGGCTGTGCGGGTATTATTGTTAAGATCCCATAAATAACTAGTTGAACAATCCGTCATATGTATCAAAAGTTTTGAGCCTTTCTTTTTTAACATGATGTTCCCTATAGTTCAAATGCCGAGAAAACGTGCCTTGATGCTTAGCTCGGATGGCGGGAGCACCAATTTCGCAAAAAACCAGGTCTTTTACAGGGAGTACCAAATGGTATTTTTTGCGGAGATCGTTTATTTCTCTCTTCTTGTCGTATTAACGGTAATTATTAACAACAGTGAGGTAGTACTCCGTACTACGATTCGTACGCAACACGCAAGGTACTCATATTAGCACTAATCATTTCCATGGGATTGATACGTCAATGCCAACCGAAGGGAGAAGTGCAGAACTTCAGAAAGCTAAAGCAATTTGGGCGCAATGAGCCGAGCGAGCCAATTATCCCCCGGATGCCAAGTGCCAAGACCTCATGTGTCACCTGAGTCTCTTGAGTTCATTGCTTGACTACTATATTAAATTAGGACACACCCTGTCCTGCGAGACTGCTGTCGTATTCTATGACCTTGGCTCTTCCTTTTCAAGGTGCCAAGGCTATATGCACCTTCATTCCTGTGGATGGATGAGCAAATCTCATCTGGTTTCCACGCGTCGACATCCATTCAATACCTGCGCGTCCCTCCGCATCTCTCGAAGATCTGTTAATCCTGTCACACTGCGATAATAACGCTATCTTCAAACTGACGTTGGTGGAGGTACCGTTTCCCAGCCAAGAAGAGAGGACACGCACGCGGCATAGGTGGCTCGCCGTGCAGCTGACTTCTTTAACTTGGCCTTACGTTGACATGGTTCAATATTTTGCCCCATGCGGGATTTTGTTTAACTCGAACATGACACCGACGGATATACGGGATCATAACGTTAGCTAGGGTGGGCCAAAACGTCATGCGCTAATCCACTCTAGCTCTATCGTCGGAAGCCCTTGGAATTTTTCCGCGTCTTTATCAGTTGACCTGTTGAATATGATGGCTCAGGTCTGCAGATTGCCCGTTCAGCCCTAAACTGCGTGCGCAACTCCGCGCGCCTCTTGTCATATAGCGTTGAACTCATGAGGAACAGAAGGCACTCTGGAAAATTCATGGATCGAGGGGAACCAAGACCAACTCCTAGTAAACAGAGACGTGTCACGTGCTCTCAACGCTAATCGTTGATATCTTCATTGGTTCTATGTCTTTTGGCGTACTCCTTACATATAAGGAATAGGGCTGATTTTTACTTTGCCTACGTCCCCGTCTTTACGTACTTTGCGTGATTGGCTGATTGCTGTCATTTAATGTTGCAATGAAGTTAATGGTCAGAAACTTACAAAGCAGCCAGATGAGAGAGCCCTTTTTTAAATAGATAGTCAGACTCATTCTAGCGAATTGAATAGATACCAACATATGAACTTACAGTCACTGAAAAGACCGTCTTCGATAATAATACATCAAATAGCTCGGCCACTGAAAGGAGCTGGATGATATGCAGGCTGGCGTGCATAGTTTAAGCACCAGCCCCCACACAACATCTAGTAACAGCTCGCAGTAACAGCTCGCAATAACAGCATGGAAATTCAATGTTGTAATAAATTTACGTGGTCGGTAAATATTAATAATGCTAGGGTCCAACAAAATCAGCAAAATCAGATGGTGAGAAATTGACAACAAAGTGTAGCGACATATCCACCAGGCATATATATATATATCGAGTATATGCTGCCAAAATTCCCACTACCTCATTAAAGCTAAATGTACATATTTTGTTATTCTATTTAACCAAAATTCATCTAAAGTAGCATAAAAAGATCTAGAAAACACATATATGCCCAATACAACAGACGGCAGAGCGAGATACATATGGCAGTGGCAATGAGCTGTCCCTTCCTCTTCAAAAGTCCAAGCTCCTCCATCCTCAGTGTTTACCTATTCTCGACTTACCTACATCATGAATTAAACCCCTTGACTATTGACAACACGAATACTGCATTTCGGTTACAATTCATTGCGATGACGGTTTTTATTGCGTCTTTGTGAGTTCCTTCCTTACCTACAAAACTCTACAGATCTGACATAGTATATACCAGGTTCCTCCCATATACCATCGATTTCCAAGTGACAGAGCCCAGGCATGATCAGCACGGGTCCTGGTCTAGCCATGGAAATGTCGATGGTCCTGGATCTGTCGTTGGGCGCCTGCCGGATACCTATTATCGTACTCGTCCCATGGGCTGTCTTCCACTAACACCCGGAGCCACGACAGAAGATGAGACGGTCTTTAAAGGATATACTTGGCGATCAGCAGATGAGATCCCGATTGCCAATGATCGATTATGTCATGGCCCCAGTGAGCCCCGCGCCATCCATTGGGGACACAGCCGGAGGTTTAATCAGCCTCAGTCAAAGGCGACGGATCCCCCAACACCGTCCATTTTAAGTAGCCGAGGCCCAAGGCAGGAACTGAGAAGGGACTTGTCTTTGGATGGATCACAGGATCAATGGGGCATGAGATACTATAATGGCACACGAGTCTCGCTCTCCAATGCTGACTGGGTGGTGAAGGCCGCCGAACAAGGCCACGGAGGTCTACAAAATGCTATCCATGCAGCTAAAAAGTCCAGCTTGCTCAAGGACAAGATCTGGGTAGGGACTCTGGGCATGCCTACCGACTCATTGACAGACCCTACGAGGACGGAAATCGCTGAGACCCTCCAGGATGTGTATGATTCGTTGACTGTGTTTGTAAGTGACAACGAGTTTGAGGGTCATTACACCCATTTCTGTCGCGCAGTACTTTGGCCGGCCTTCCATTATCAGATGCAAGAAAGCCCTCGGCATACTGAGTACGATGGGTACTCTTGGATCCAATACCTCAAGCTCAACAAGGCATTTGCAGAAACAATCATCAAGCATTGGAAGCCAGGCGATAGAATATGGGTTCATGACTATCATCTTCTAGTTCTTCCTGGCCTTTTGAGGGAAAGACTACCCCAGGCCGAGATTGGATTTTTCTTGCATACCCCGTTTCCTTCCTCTGAAATCTTCCGTTGTTTGACTCCACGTCAAGAACTGTTGGATGGGCTTCTGGGCGCTGATTTGATTGGATTTCAGACAGAGGAATACTGCAACCACTTTCTTCACTCCTGCAGCCGGCTGAGGAGGCTGGAGGTCTCTGCCAATCAAGTTCATCTCAACCATCGGTACATTAGTGTTGTGAATTCTCCTTTGGGGATTGACCCGACATCACTTTATAATTTACGCCAATCAACCGAGGTCAAGGGTTGGATACACAGTATCGGCCATAAATACCAAGGGCAATATCTCATAGTAGCGCGGGACCGATTCGATGCACCCGGAGGGATTAAACAGAAGCTTCTGGCATATGAGCTTTTTCTCAAGACATATCCAAAATGGCGAGAGCGAGTAAGTCAAATAACATGTCTTATTGCGTGTGATCGCTACTGATTTGTTTTGTGTAGGTGGTTCTAGTCCAAGTAATGTCATCTGCATCTGAGATCCCAGAGCTGGAGGTACAGATCTCAAAAATTGCAATGAGAATCAATGCAACATATTCGACCATCACTCACCAGCCCTTGGTCCTTGTCCGGCAAGACATCAGCCACTTTCAATTTATCGCCCTCTTAAGTGTTGCACAGATCTTCATGGCCACCAATTTGCGTGAGGGAATGAACTTGACCAGTCATGACTTCATCCACTGTCAAGATGGACAGCTTAGCTCCCAGAAACATGGGTCCCTGATTCTCAGCGAGTTCGTGGGTAGTGCCTCCATCTTTCGTGGCTATAAGCTTCTCGTCAATCCGTGGGACTACAAACAATGCGCCAATGCAATCAAATCCGCACTCGAGATGTCACCGGCGGAGCGGAAACTCAACTGGGACTTTTTGCTCGAGTGCAAATCTCCCTATACTGCTCTCAAATGGCACACGGGACTACAAGACGCTCTCACAAAAGCCCACGAAGTACAGCGAATCCGTCAGACAAACCACCTCTCTCCGCTTTCATCTAATGGCTTAAAAAGGTCATACCTCGCCGCCAGAGCACGGATGTTCTTCTTAGAAGACGACGCAGTCTTCGGTCCAGCTTTCGGCATAGACGAGTCTCTCCCCTCAAACAAAGCCTGCACAACTCTACAAACACTTATAGACGACTGCAAGAACACCATATACATAATCAGCAACCGGAGCACCCAGCAGCTCCAAGAAGAACTAGAAAAGCTCCCCCGCAAGCTCGGTTTTATTGTCGAGAATGGATGTTTCCTACAAAAGCCCGAATCAGATCCATGGATTCCATTTGTTCCCGAAAGCGCCATGAAATGGCGTGCTGGTATCAAAAAGATGATGGAATATTTCCAGGAGCGAACAGAAGGTAGTCGAATCGAGGAACGCCGCTGCTCCCTAACCTTTCACTACGACAGCGCCCTCGATCGTGAAGTAGCTGCTCGCCAGACCTCCGAGCTAGCTGATCAAATCAACGGTGCTCACGGGCGTGCAGATTTCCATGTCGTCCGCGAGGCAACATCTGTCAAGGTTGAACCGCTACACGCTGCCCTTGGGAATGGGAGAGTCGCCACCTATATCCTAGACCATCTCCCCAATATTAAGTATCCCGAGTTTCTATTTGCAGCTGGTGGTTCTCGTAGTGGCGAGGCGTTGTTTCGATGGGCAAATGAGTTGGCTGTTGCTCCTGTTGCTTCTCGCTTTGAGAACTCTGAGCTTGGGAAAACACTCCACGTCACCACCGTCACAACTAGCACACATGCTACTGAGGCGAGGTCAGTGTTGCCGCCTGATTGCTCGCTTTTAGGTGTCTTGGATGAACTGTCAAGTTTCATGTCCAATGGGGAGGAGACTAAATGACTTACTCACACCTAGGGTTTGTTGTGGTTGGTTACTATTGTTATTATCATGTGGACTGTTAACACTTAGGTATGATGGAAGACGGATCACGGAGGGATAGGACTCATGGTATAGTGCTGTCTGATGTTCAAGGGAATGAGGGATACACAGACGTGCAATAGCTTCGAAATGACTGAGCAGTCTTATTTTTAGCATTGTCCTAGGTTCTCTGAGTGTCTTTTATATTTCGAGAGCGTCTTTTAAAAAATCTTCTTGATCGTCTACTTAGAAAGTAAAAATAATACATATTCATTCTTTATCCTCATGCCACAATTCATGCATTGACCAAGGGGATCAGCAAACCTGAGCGAGAAGGTCGATCAACTCTCACAACTCCATCCATCATAGACCCGATTGTCGGAAAAAAAAATCAAAAACAAAGATAGTGCAAATACAAACGAGGAGGATATAGCATGAGCAATGGTTAACAAAAGCATGAATCATAAAAAGCGGCAGCTGTCAAAGCAAATTGGTCATTTCATGCCTTGGATGCCGAGGACGAGAAAGGGTTCAAGAGACCGAAGACTCGACTTAATCTCAACTCAAGACTTATTGTCCTTCGAAGATGAGGTTCCATCAGTACTTGCCGAGATAAGTGTGGGCGCTACACGGCGTCTCTTCGGTGGCTGCTGCAATTTATTATTTGGATCTTCCTTGCTCTCTTCTCTTTCAGACTCGCTTGCAGGCCTTGTGTCGCGTTTCCCTAGAACGCTACCACCGGTTGTACTGGGCCCGTTCTGTGGAACGCCTGAGATAGGCGTTTGTGGTGGGGTTGTCAGTGGAAGTGTTGGTGGCTGCGCAGAGTGTGTTGCCGTCACCGACGGAACAGTCCCGAGTGTGGGAGTAGGATTATTCACGACGCCCGCGGTGATTGCCTGCGTGCAAGGCTGTGTCGCGACTGAGCAGACGGAATTGGACCGTGCGGGGCTAGCTGGCGGTACGGGACCTGTGCTATTTGAGGGCGCATGGTTCGTCTTGACTGGAGATGGCACATGTGGAGACGCCGAATGCGTTGGTGTCAGCAGAGGTGTGAGATTTGTCGCAGGTGTGGTAGGGTTTGCATTGTTGTGAACCACAGAGGTTGGTCCCGTGTACGTTTGGCCCAGCTCTCCAGGTGCGAACGAGAGTGTAGAACAGAAGCCATCAGAGGAACTCATGATCAATGTTAATCCATCGGCGGACCTGCTGTGCGTTAGAAAGCAGTACACGGGTATCAAGAAAAGAAACAGTACTTACCAAGTCAAGTCAGTAAAAGTAGCAAAATGCAAATTGCTAACAATACATAGCGGGGTTTGTTGTTGCGTATCATATACCAAAACAGCATCTTGAGTGGCAACGGCATATACAATGCGATAAGGAAGCGCAAAGACGGGCGCCGAACCCTGGCCTGCTTCATTGCCGTCCTCGGCAGCTTTTTGAGATGGCTGAAGTTTTGATGGCTCGGCCACCGTTGGGGATGGAAGAACCTTGTAAGGTTGGCTGGTGAAAGATGGGGTTCCCGATACCACGGGGTCTGGAAGAGATGAGAATGTCTCCTCACCCGAAGAGGTATCAAGGGTAATGTTTTTCGCAGGCTGTGTGCCCTGCTTCAACGTGTAAAAGACCGGGGAGCATTTGACGGCTACAGATGGCTTCTTGTGCCCTGGAAGATGAGATATCGGGGGCTTGTTGAAACCAGCCCGTGTGTAGACGTAAACGGTGTTAATGATCTCGTCTGTTGTCTTTGTAGAATCCGTAGTTGATACGTGACTAGTTTTGAATTGACCAGCTGGTGTGAACAGCAGGCTTCCGTCAGGAGCAAAAGTCAGCCGTCTGAAGAAAGAAGTAAACGTCTCGTTGGCATAAATGCTGGCGTTCTTGACCCCCAGCCCACCCAAACTTGGAGAGGAGACCTCCAATGGCTTAACAGCGGGCAACGGAAGAGATGGAGCAGGAGACGCAGATCGCCGGATCGAAGGAGACGAGCCGAACGAAGAACGCCGGCTGTGTGAGACTGGAGGAGGATCCATGGGTAGGTTAAAAGCCATTGGGGTCCCCGGAGTCGAGGGAGCAGGAGAGGCAATAGCAATTGAATTTCCAGTGCTTTGTTGAGACCGGCTAGTCAAGTCTGGAGGCGCAGGGCTGCTGGATGCGATACGTTTGGCAGGGAGATCCATCTTAAGAACCTTCCCATGTGGTGTCAATGTGAATTGTCCATCTTTAGTCTTCAATGTATAAATATGAACGGATCGGTCGGACGATTGAGTCGCCACAAACTCGTTAAGTGGGTCCCATGCTACACCTTGAACATAGTGAGAATGCTCGGCAATCTGTCGTACCATTTGCCCTGTAGAATCCAGTCAGCTCACCGAGCTGTATGATTGTTCGAGGTTAACCGGGGTAACTAACCAGTTTGGGCATTGTAAATCCGTGCGATGTTGTCCATGCTACCTGTAATGATAAAGACACCATCGGGAGACCAGGCCAGGTCGTAGATCTCGGCACCGGACGAGCGACACATGTGCTTCACTCGCCAAGTCTCCTTATCGTCTGAACGATCTTCACCCAGCCCAGCTTGTCCCTGTATCTCCGACGGTACCCAGAGTAGGACATTACCGTCATCTCCAGCAGATGCCAGCATCTCACCTACATCTGTCAGACTTGCAGTTGTGTGCTAACCGACGGCAGAACATACCTTTCGGGCTGAAGCGGACGACATTGACGGCCTGTGTATGCTTAATCAGAGTGCTCAGATAAGAGACTTTTCTTTCCTCCCCGGTAGACTCGACTTTCCAGAGCTGTAGAACATGTCAGATCAATGTGTGCGAAGGGAGACGGAGGGCGAATTCATACTCGGACGTTATTGTCACTAAAGAGAAAGCAGTCAGTAAAACCGTTCAACACTTTAAGAGGACAGCCATAACATACTTTCCAGCAGTAGCTAACCGGCCCTTGCCATTGGGGTCGAAATGCACCGAGTAGATAGGGGCATTGTCATTATGCCATGAGATGAGCAACGGGGTGGCCTTCATGGCGAGCGCCGCAGCTCAGCTTGTTGAGCACCACCTGTTTTGAGTAGGGAAATATGGCCTAAAGAGATAATAGAGAATTTCCGTGTCCAATGATCCAAGTATCTTTTTTTTGCCAGGTGATATCTGGGGTAGCTTTCGAATTGGAGAGGATTCAGGGACTCTCAGGTAAGAAGATAGGGAGGAAGTGTAATTCAAATAGGAATGGGAGAAAATAAAATGATGCGACAAAGAGTTGAACAAGGGGAGAGTAGAACTTGGAAGGTTTAAGGAAGAGAGTCGTGATTCTACGATGATGCTTCGAGTTGTTTGCGCGGGAGAACGCGACCGACGATTAGATAGGCGACGGACCCCCGGGGGAAGGGCTTTTGTAGGGCTTTTTCAAGGTTGGCATTCTTCTTTTATTATATTCAAGGATGTATGTTATATGTGAATATAATTGTGGATATAATTGTGAATATAATATAGCATTTATATGTACTAGATTAACACCAAACGGACTGCTTATACCAGAAATGTCCATCTTATGATTTCCATCTTTACCCGAGGTCCTCAAGTACTACAACCAGCCATAGAAGTAAGCACTGGAGAAGCAGAGGTTTTTTTTTAAAAAAAAAAGAAACACAGAAAGAAACAGAAAGAGATACCTAGTAATCACATCAAGGACCTCAAAAGACTACACTTAAGTGTAACTATTTTTCTCTACAGAGCACTATAAGAAAAGAGCTATACAACGTAACTGCAAAGAAACCCCAACGCCTCTCCAGTCGCCATTTTTCAAAGCAAAATAGTAAATACAAGAATCCAGATTTCTCTACGATATCCACTTGCCGAGAGTTTCTCCAAACCAGCTTACAGCTTTATCCTGTCGCTTCTGCCGAGCATCGTCTTGGGTCTTCATGAAGGGCGCAGCCTCCTGCGCATACATCTTGTGCTGTTCCCGCTGCGCATAGTGTGCCCGAATCTCCAACTCTCGCTCATGTGGCGTGAGCTTCTGTAAGGGCTTCGACGGTTTGAGCTCTTGTGGGATCGCCTCCCCTCCGGGAATCTCAAGGCCGACTTCCGGGGTTTGCGTGGGCTTCTCTGGATTGAAAAGCGACGTGAGAGGCGGGGGCTCAATTCCAGCGGCCTTTGCTTCCTCAACTCGCTTTTCGTAGTCTAGCATCTGGTGGTAGAGTTTGTCGGCATGCATCTGAATTCGCTCCTCTTTTTCGGCGTCATATTCGAAGCTGGCTGCGTAACCGAGAGCTTGGAGGAATTTCTGGTTAACGGAAACATATTAGAATCGACATGATCAAGAAAGCTACAAGTTCTAGCCCCAACTCACAGTCTGAGTCGTAAAGCATCGCGAAAAGGTGCCATTCTCCGCCGAGCACATGGTCAGCCGGGCTTCAATTTGCTTGCGCCAATTGCCGGTCTTAAAGCAGTGTGTCAAGGCTTCATGCTCCAAAGCACAGTTCTCCATTGCTGCTCGCTGCACTGTGTCACCGCGCTCCTTGTACTTTTCAATCACTCGCGAAGCTCCGCGGACTCCGGATTCTTCGTCAAGCTCCACCGGCGGCTTGTAGGTTTTCCATAGATCAGCGTAACGGCCATCTTGGTATAGCGATGCTGCAGGAACTTTCGGCTTTGAGGGATCAGACGGTTCAGGCGATTGCGCGGGCGTCGAGGGCGGCTTCACATTGGGTCCAGGCACATACTTGTCGGGTTTCTCCTGTTCGAGGTAGTCACGAAGGCCCGGTTCGAGCTTCTGGACAGTATCGTTTTTGTCACCCCAGAACCAACCCATTTTGAAATAATAATTCAAGAATAACCAAGAATGTGCAACAGCTGAAGTGTTGAAGGTTGAGAGCGCGGAGAAATCGGCATAAAAATGGATCGGCTCCGATCGCCTTGGCTCCGACCGCTCGTCTTTACTCCTCAACCATCAACACGACGCGTCTTTTTCGACGCCGTTCCTCCAAAATGGAAGCCTGTAGGTGTTGTGGTGCTGTGTTTATCTATGTGTGGAATTGCTAACAATTGACAGCGCGAGAGGAGCGGCAGCAAATGCGGCAGCGTGGAGCTGGGTACGCGCCTTGCCTCTACCCCGCGAAACCATAACATAGAAACTGACCTGGTATAGGACGCGCAAAGCAAAAGAAGTCGATTTTGGGTTCTCATTTGGTAGCCCAGCGCTTGGATTATCAGAGCCCGCACCGATTGCGACTGTCCTTGGAGCTCAGAATCCACCGCGAACACAGACCGCGCCAAACACAACACCACGACTGTTGAAGGTATCGCAACCAGGATCGCAGGCTCGGGAGATTGAGCGCACACCGGGGAGTGCGCGCAACAAGCTCCCAGAAAGGCCCTCAACATACGAAATACCTTCCTCGGACGATAGAACTGAGCAAACACGAAGCAACAAGAGGAGAAAGATCAGTATGTTATGGACCTGGCTGGAGTGCTATGCTAAAATTATATGTTAATACTTCTTCAGATCCTACTAATGGAACAGAAGATACTCCTTCTCGTCGGAATGGCCGGCGACCTGAAAATGGCGATACACACCCCGTTGACAACAGTGCAGGTAGCACAGAGCCTCAAATAAACCTCACCCAAGAACCTCCGAACACAGACGCACCTCCTCCATCAGAAATAGCCAACACTACATTCCCGCAGCCTCAAATCTCACCCATTCCGGAGACATCAGTCGAAGATCAACCCCCGATAGAGGAGGGAACCAATGGCGTGGAACCCACAACATCAGCCGCTGAAGAGCCATTAGCCCTAGGCACAGTGCCTGGCCCTACAGCGCCTGCGGTAGCTGAAGAGTCACAAGCGCCAATTTCGTCACCTGAAGCTCAGGCTGGGGTCAAACAGCCTGAAAACACAGAGCAACTACCCGAGAAACGACATAACATTCGGTCACCACCAAGACCCGAGGAACGAACCCAAAGGATCAGGAAGAATCAACGGGTTACGACAGAAACCGCTTCTTCAGTTGTTCAGACAGATAAATCTCCCATAGAAGCCTTATCACCCCGCGGTGGCTTCGCCGGCGCTCTCAAAGCCAGCCATGCGCCGACTACAAATGGTGATGTTGACATGACTGAGAGTGTTCCACCCTCCAAAGATGGTTTACCAGAGCAACACAGCCAAGCCTCTCAAGCACGTTCTACAAATACGAAAAAGCCTCGGGGTCGCCCGCGACATCAATCTACCGCAAACAATACCTCAGAACTGAACGCGGAATCCGCTGCACAGGAGCCTGCAGCCGAGGCACAAGATGAGCCCGCGGCAGCCCCAGTTGAAGACGGCCCAAAGACCAAACGGCCTCGCGGAAGACCCTCGTCTAACAAGAAGACCACTGAAGCTATCGAGACTGAGATAATTTCACCCGGACTTATACCAGATGTTGCGGAGTCCTTAGAGCCACGTCGGGGTCGCAAGCCAACATTGCAAAAGGATGACCAGCTGGAAAGTCTGGTGGAATCTGCAGTACCCAAGCCACAACGTGGCAGACCTGGGAAGAAAGCGAAACGTGCAGCCGAAACTGACCCCGAACCCGAGCCTGAACCTGTGGCAGCAGACCAGCCAGAACCAGAGGCAGAACCTACGGTACATAAGTCCCGCGGCAAACCCGGGGAAAAGACCAAACACGCAGCTGAACCTGTGCCCGAACCCGAGGCAGAGGATCAACCAGACCCAAATGTAGAATCCGCAGTGCCCAAGCCCCAACGTGGCAGGCCTGGTAAGAAATCCAATCGCACAGCGGAGCCGGAGTCTGAAGCGGAATCTGCAGTACCTATGACTCAACGTGATAGGCCGGGAAAGAAGACGAAGCGCCCAGTGGAGCCCGAGCCCGAGCCCGTCACAGAACACCAGCCAGAACCTGAAGCGGAGTCCGCAGCACCCAAGTCACAGCGCGGCAAACTAGGGAAGAAGGCTAAGCGTGCAGTGGAGCCCGAGCCTGAACGCGAGACAGAATACCAGCCCGAGCCTGAGCCTACACAAGAACAGCCTCGTCGCAAGGCTCGAGAGCCTCGTGGAGAGACAGTCCCGGTCACTGTTTACCGCCTCGCGAATGTCAATTCTCTAGGTGGCGCAGGACCTACGGCTAACGGGTCTGGAGATGAAGAAGAATCCGCCGATGAACTCACCACGCACCAGAGGGCCAAAATGCCCAACCGCGGTGGTGTCAACCCGGCTGACATATTGAGCCAGATCTGCCGCGAGACTCTGGAGAAGACCCTTAATACACTCAAGGATGGGATTGCGAACGAGGCGAATGCTACGCGACGTGCAGAGTGGTCGCGGAAGCGAAAAGCCGTTGAAATATTTGGCTCGGAGCTTGAGAGCCGGCTTATGGACCTAAGCGGGATACTCGATAGCAATTTTGTGCTTGGCGTGCAATTGAAGAAGACTAAGCGGGAAATGATGGATCTACGGAATCATCTATACCGGGTCCGTCGCGAACGCGAGAACATAGCTTTGCAGATGGATGCAGTGCGCAGCAAACATATTGAAGAGGAGAAGGCCAAATTGGTGAGATCTTGTTCCATAATAGCCGTGGCGAGAATATTACTAACCATAATCTTTAGTCACGATCTACCATCAGCAATTCCCTCCATAGCCTTGAACTGGCCCTCGATCGCAACAAGCAACGTTCTGCTTCTGCTGCAGATTCTTCTCCAGATCTTGAATACATGCTTCGCACTGTTGCCGACGTGAGTTCCCGAGCCCCCGGTGCACACGGTGGTCTCTTGAACCAAATCCGGGCGTTCAATGCACAGCTGGAAGCTACTATTGGTCGCCTAGAGCGATGATGGCTATTTTCTTTGTTTTTTTAATCCTTCTGTCTCTTCTACAGTCCGTTATGATACCAGGAAGCAGTGTTTGGGCAGTGATTATAGTCCATGGCTGGGCCAGAGGATGGCGTTTGGCGATATTTCCACCTGTACAAGTTACAAGTCCATTGAATGTGTAAGAAACGTCAGATCTCCAATGTATGACGATCTACGGAGTACTATTCTACATTATACACGCAGATGATACATAATCTTTCCCTTCGAACTCTAGACTGTGTATTATTAATTCCCCCGAGGCACCCGTGGACGGCTATAGTGGGCCAACTGGCAGCAAATCAGAGTCGCCAGATGTTCCTCTCGGAGACTAGCAAGTTACGAGACTCGAGATGTCTCATGTTCCAAGGCGTTATGATCTCGGAATCGGCTTAACTCCTTAACTCCATCGCTTGTTAATCCAAAACGGAGAACCTCGGAAGCTCCACGAATCAAGAGGAATCCTGTACCTGTACATAAAAGCACCAGCTCTAAACCCATGGCCAATCCACCCCCAAATGTACTCTAAAAAAACCCCCCCAATTGAACAAGTTAACCCCCCTTCACAACATAAATAAATGACCAAAATGACCAAACTCTTCACTCCCCTGCGCGTGGGCCGCGTCGAGCTCTCCAACCGCATCGCAATGGCCCCCATGACCCGCTTCCGCGCCGACGACAACCACACCCCGCTCCCCATCGTGAAAGAATACTACGCCCAGCGCGCCTCGGTACCAGGCACCCTACTCATAAGCGAAGCGACGTCGATCGCGGCCCGCGCGGGCGGGTACTCCAACGCACCGGGGATCTACAACGACGCGCAGATCGCAGCGTGGAGGGAAGTAACGGACGCGGTGCACGCGAAGGGCAGCCACATCTACCTGCAGCTGTGGGCGCTTGGGCGGGTGGCGAACCGGGAGCTTCTGAAAGCGGAAGGGGGGTTTGATCTCGTGTCGAGCAGCGCGACGGCGATGGACGCGAAGTCGGCTACGCCGCGGGCGCTGTCTGAGTCCGAGATCCTCGAATGGATCGCGGACTATGCGCAGGCGGCGCGGAATGCCGTTTCGGCTGGCTTTGACGGCGTGGAGATCCATGCTGCCAATGGATACTTGATTGATCAGTTTATTCAGGATACGTGCAATAAGCGTGGTGATGCGTGGGGGGCTGGGGTGGAGGGTCGGGCGAGGTTCGCGGTTGAGGTCGCGCGCGCGGTTGTCGACGCTGTTGGCGCGGATCGGACTGGTATTCGGTTTAGTCCTTGGAGTACGTTCCAGGGGATGAGGATGGAGGATCCGAAGCCGCAGTTTGAGTATCTGGCGACGCAGATGGCTAAGTTGGGGCTTGCGTATGTGCATTTGGTTGAGTCGAGCATTGAGGGGAGTGCTACTGTTGAGTCGGATGATAAGTTGGATTTCTTCCTGAGGGCTTATGGGAAGGCTTCGCCGGTCATTGTTGCTGGTGGGTATGAGGCGGATTCGGCGGTTCAGGCGGTTGATGGCAAGTATGCGGACTATGATGCTATTGTTGGGTTTGGACGGCCGTTTATTTCGAACCCGGATTTGCCGTTCCGTATTCAGAAGGGCATTCCGCTTGTGCCTCATGATAGTCGCATTTTCTATATCCCCAAGGACCCTAAGGGATACATTGACTATGCGTTCAGTGCTGAGTTCCAGAAGTCTACTGAGGCTGTGGCTTGATTTGGGATTCGTTCGATGTTTGTATAGGTCATTGGATGTATATAGAGCTCAACTTAGAACAGAACCTAGAATATATGAATAAATAAATAGGTGTTTAGTCATGATCTTCATACATTCCCGATTAGAGTCCATGATGAAGGAAGGTACGGTCAAGCTATGAGTCTTGAGAAGGTGATGAGAGGAAACATTTGAAAGGACTGGCCTGATGTATGTCGTGGACCTGGAGGGATATAGGTGTACTAAGACGGCCACCAAAGCAGGTTAAGGTGATGCAACATCATTGCTCTTTCCTGTGTCTCATGGTCACGCATGTTGTTGGTGAGATAAGTTCTCTAGGATATGACCGTCGGAGCAATGCTATCAACTACCTGTCACAATATAAGCGACCCGGGGCTAATCCATTTTGGGTATAGCGGTTGAATTGGAGTCACTGATTGGGCAACTGAGCGCCACTGAGTAATCAATGAGCCACTCCACACGTGGCTTTTGAATGTGAGCATGGATATATCCATGGATATTATATAAGATATAGGTATATAATATAGTACTGAGCATGGGTATATATATAAGGTATATAATATAGTACTAAGCCTGAGCTTCATCAAAGCAGCTCCAAAAAAAAGCGGGGAAACTCCATGCATATGCATCTGGTAAGCATCCTGTAAGCAGAGAACTCGGTAGTTGTGTGTCCCCAAGGAATTCCCCACAATACGGACTACTCCGTACAGACATCTGGTTTTACCAAAACGTGTGACTTGGCAAAAGAATGTGAAGGTTCCGCTCCGCCGAGCCGAAAATTTAAATAGCCGAGGGTAGAAGGTAGACAACCGTGGATTCTTTTATTGTATCTTTAGTATATCTTTATTTTATCTTTATTGTATGTTGTATATTGGGGTATTGGGTCTGTGGGGGGATCAGATGAGCAGAATGTGGGGGACAAAGTGATGCCAATTTGCCAAGTGTAATTAATCGTACGTTTTCCCAGATTGTAAGGTTCATATCCTAATGTAAGCTCGCATGACAATGCATGATACTCTTTCAGTATACGATCGCCCAGGGCTGAGAAAGATATCCCCGCATTTTTTGACCGTATTAAGCAGGGAGCAACGCCAAGTTTCTAGAGGATTTTGTACCTCAAATTCAGAGGAGAACTGGTCTGGTACAACAATTGTAATTGGTCCATGTGGTCATCCACCTGGGCAGCAATGATTTGATTATTGATTTGGGAAAATAGTAGTAGACGAGATAGATCACGTCTGTATGGTGCCACCTCTGATAGAGCAGAGTTTGCGCTCGGCCTCACAAAATTGGGGATTCACGGTAATAATTCCATGTGGTTTCTACATTTTCTTTTTTTTTTTCCATCCATGTCTCTCCTCTACATGTCTCACAAACAAAACAGGCTAAATGGATATAATTCAAGTAACATAAAACTATAAACTCCCGAAGGAAGTTAGACCATCGTACATAACTTCCACTTACAAAGCAAGACCCGAAAGGTAATCGGTGGCGTGTATGTGTTGTTTATTGTTTACTTGGCGCACGCCACAAATCCAAGCTATTGCCCAGAGATTTTCAGTGGATGCTTACAAACTGTGTTATAGAGGGCTACACCGAGAGCTTAGCAAGACCTCGGAACAATCCTCATGAATAGAACCCATTATTGCTGCAACTGTATCTGTATATGATAGAGGATGGATTCTCCTTGAACGGATCTTGCATATAATTTCCGAGCAAATAATATTGTCACCATTTCGGCTACAATACTACCTTGTTGCCACGACACCAACAGACCTAAAAAGAAAAATACCCTAAATTGTATACGGAATATATTAGTCTGCATTCAAACGGGGAAATCTCTGCCCGGGCCGAATCTCAGGCCAGGACGGAACCTCCGTGTGGAATAAGGTCAAATGACTGGAACAGAGACGTCCACAGGTTCCACCGTATCAATCATTAGCGTTAGCCGTTTGGAGTAGATCCTATCGCAGAGCCATATGTGGAGATGAAGCTTGACAAGTTTGCATCTCTCCAGGACTAGTTCCTCGTACATCACGGGCTTACGAGAGGGAAAAAAAATAAAGAGAGTAAAACAGGTCCGAGCCTCGCCGATCCAGGTTCCCCCCTTCCCCCCCCCGGACTGATGACCCATTCGAGAGGACACGGCGGGGACACGGCAAGACCAGTCAAACTGGTTTACGGCTGTGTGCCGTTTTTTTTTTACCTTCTTTTTTTTGACACATCAGCCTGAATATGGAATTTCGTTCCCGTCTCCCCGAGACTTGAAACGACCACGGGTATGAAGTACGATGCCTAGACTTGGACCTGAACAACGGCCTCTATGTGGTATCTAGCACTCTGTCCACCGTAGTGGGTAATATATGTTGGTAGGTGCATCGTTAGTGGTGTATCCGTGCTTCGTATCCGGTCTGGAAAAAGGGGCAAAAGGGGGCAGATTTGAGACTCACGCCAAGTGGGGGATGAATGAATATCACCGAAAAAGAAAATAACAATAATCCATGCACAGATGTATGTTGTAGTATGAAATGGGAATTGGATCTCACTATGAATTCATTGGTGCGTAATCATATCCGGATATATCAGGCTGAACTTTAGACTCTACATACTATCCTATATCCAGTACGGAGTACGGAGTACGGAGTACGGAGTACGGAGGACTTTTTCCAATGTTGTACTCAATAGTGTATTGAGTGTACGGTGTAGAATAATTGTTAAATCATTTCCCAATTCATCTCATTAGCAACAATTGGTACGCTTAAGGCAAAAGTGCATTCCACAATTCCACAGTTAGACCGAGAGGTCGTGACGCAGTCTCGGCTCAGTGTAGTTAGTACCGGGATTTACCACCGAAAAAGTCGGTCTCGACAAGTATCTTCTACCTGAAAGGCTGCTCTGCTTTAATTCTGATGCCCCATTGCACTAATTGCACTAAAGTACTGTACATATGCCATTCAATTTGGAATAATGTAGACTCGACTCGATGATCATGGAAATTCCAGAGTCCAGTAAATTTCTGTCCGGGTCAGTATCTCATGGAATACTGAGCCAAGTAGATCCAAATAATTCCATTCTGGATTATAAGTTTACATACTTATACATCGGTTGTTCATAGTAGGTTCATAGTCGAACAATGTATTTATGCAGTAAAGTTAATCAAAATAAGCCAGTGAACCTCAAGTTAACCTAAATCCCCCAAGAAATGATTGATTATTCTACTTCTTCACCAATCATATCAAACCCCCCGGGATCCGTTTGTTCTCTCCACTTTCTTCCCACTTTCTTCCCCGGGCTAGGTCCTTCCCTTCATCCTTGCCTATGTTGTAGGGAGAGTGGCCCTCTCCCCCATTCCTCCGTGCCGTCCCTGCATGGCTAATTTAACGTTCGAGACGGGATAGTTTCTGATCCCTGTGAAACAATGATTTAAATATGTAGAAACCAAACGCATGTGTGCTCAAGGATATATATTTTCGTATAATTAAGAGCATTCCCCCCGATATCCTTTTCTTTTCCTTTTCTCTCTCTCTCCACTTTATATTTCAACCTTTTATTAACCTTCTTGTGGGAACGGGTCCTGGCGGCTGCACATCATTGTAATATAATACCGACCAAATACATACACACGTAAGTTTGGTTCCACACTTTTCCCACCAATTTTGCACGGGGAGGGCTCAATTGGAGTATAATAGTTTCCTCCTTCCCTAGCTCCTCCGTTCTTCATCTCTTTAGCCCAGCCGCGCTGTGCTTGATCTGAATCCTTTCCTACATCTATACCTATAACTGTGTTATACGGCTTTACCTTTTACCCTACCCTCTGTTTTTTTTTTTTTTTTTTTTTTACCTTCCTCTTTTTTTTAACGACAATCAGATACCGCATCATGTCTGGAACTGAAGCAATCAACCACACCGAGCTGGAGAAGGACGTGGGTCCTTCTCCTCCCTCTCCCCAGAATGGCCTGAACGGCCTGGGCAACGGCGGCGCTCCCATTCAGCCCCAGATGTCCGCCGAAGAGCACCAGGTAGCACGCGCCGCCGCGCGCTTCGGCTACGGACCCCTGGCCCATGTCAACGCCACAGAAGCATCCCTGCCTCCCTTCGGTGGTGAGTTCCAGCCCGGTCTGTACAAGTCCGTCGAGAATCGCAAGTTCGCCAATCCTGCCCCTCTCGGCCTGTGCGCTTTCGCCCTCACCACTTTCGTCCTGAGCGCTATCAACATGGGTACCCTCGATATCGCCAGCCCCAACATCGTTGTCGGCCTTGCTTTCGGTTACGGTGGTCTTGTGCAGCTGCTTGCGGGCATGTGGTATGTAACTGTAACTTTCCATAGCCCATTGGGGGTTTCACAGCCATGTTCTGCAGCTAATACGCGCTTTTTTTTTTCTTCTTAGGGAAATGGCTGTCGGTAACACTTTCGGTGCTACTGCTCTCTCCTCCTACGGTGGTTTCTGGCTCGCGTTCGCCATCATCTTGACCCCCGGTGGGTTTGAGATTGGTGAGGCTCTCGGCGAGACAAGCAGTGATCCTTCCAAATTCTATGACTCCATGGGTCTCTTCCTGATGGTAAGTTTCCCTCTTTACACACAAGGCGTGCAAAGAAATCTTCCCCCGCTGACAATGTCATAACAGGCCTGGTTCATCTTCACCACCATCATGTTGTTCTGCACCCTCAAGTCCACCGTCGCCTTCTTCTTGCTGTTCTTCACCCTGGACCTGACCTTCCTCCTGCTCGGTGTTTCCTACCTGCAGCGTGGTGCCGACGGTCACCCCAACGCCAATGTCCAGAAGGCAGGCGGTCTCTTCGGTTTCCTGGCTGCTTTCGCCGCCTGGTACAATGCCCTCGCTGGTATTGCCGATACTAGCAACAGCTTCTTCATCATCCCTGTCGCTCACTTCCCCTGGTCCCCCACTGGCCGTGTCCGCCGTGGTAAGACTGAACGTGAGCTCGCATAAGCGATTTTTGTTTTTTTTCTTCTTTTTTCTTATTGGAAAAAAGACAGGGATGCGGAGTGCCCGCTTGGTGCTTGTAATGTTTTCGATACCCAGTGTTATATGTATAGGCTGCAGATAGACTGAGCTCCTGTTTCACACGTTTTATGCTCATCGACTCGTTTGCTCGTTGTCGGTTGTGTTGCGCTTTGAAGGAGGTCTGTCTGTTCGTCTGTGACTGTTGCTGTGTGCGTGGATGATCAATACGGAACATCATGCCCGGTTCAGTTGCAAAAATATCCGCCAGGCATCATCAGCCTTTTGTTTTGGAAGGTTCATTGATGCTGGCTGTAATTTTTTCGGGGAGCACTCGGGTGATATCCTGTGCTCTCTGGGCTTTTTTTCCCTTGCTGTATTTCGTCTCTTTTACCTGCGAGTTTCTGTGACTCAGTAATTAATTCATCCAACATTTCTCACGACGAGTCCTTTCAATCTTCTTGTTCGATCTTGTAGACGTTGCTCTCGGGCTTGAGGTCAGGTCGAATTCCCACTGTGCTTGATCTTTCGGGTTGTATTGTAGGACTGCTGCTATTGGGCTGGGCCATTGTAAATCCAACTTAGTCATGTGCAACTCTGCATGCGAGTCAATCAGGTCATTGTTGCGAGCTGAGAAACGCCAAAGATGCAAAGGATCCATCACATAGTAAGCAATATCTCTGCACTGGCAACATCGGTCATAAATAATCCAAGGACATGCATGGCTAGTCAAGCCATCTGACCTCGGGGGTCTGAAGGCTGACAAGCCATGGATAGCTTGGTATGTGATGCGTGAATTGATATTCAGTGAATGCAAAAGCTTCAAGACGAAACCCCATGTCTTGTATTAGCAAATAAAAAAAGGCGTTGTTTCAGCAGGACAGAGGAAGAAGAGAAAGTAAAAGGGGGCATGGAAGTATGTACAATGTACATATCCGAAGCGAGTCCCTTTTTTTTCAGCACCAGCAGAGTCTATTATACCCTAGACACTTGAGTGGCCTTCCATGCCCGGGATCAAGCCGCCCAAGAGTGGAGATTGATGTCTGATATTATGTCGGTGTTTTTTCGGCCTGAGCTGACCAGGGTAACAAAACTCAAGGATTTGGATTCCCGAGATCTTCACATGTTGTGAATGTTTGTGATATTCTCCGACATACTTCCTTTCCGTAGGAAGTACGTGTGACTAGTTCAATCGACGAGGGCGAAAAAAAGATGAAGAAAGATGAAACGGAGTCGAGAAAGGGTGACATTAAACAAGCTAGAAGCAGAGCTGCATCTATCACGAAGCACGCAACGCCGAGCAAAAGCCGACCACTACCCGGCGGAAACTCGGTGCACGCTCGGTGAGGGTCCTCTGTAGCGTATCAGCTTCGTCGTGCGCACACGGCAGGCGATTGTTCGGATATCGGGATGCCGTACTTATGTTTTGTGGGTTAATGCGCGTTGAATGCCGAGAATGACCTCGAGATTGGGCAGTCAAACCCCGTTGAAATCAACCCCACTTTGTAACCTCGATCACTTTCGGAAAGCTTGCACTCCTTGGTAGTTCTTGGTAGGCTTGCCGCCCACGTGACTCTAAACATTATATTCTCCTATTGGCTTAATCCTGTTTCCGCCTTTTGATGCGAGATTCTGCTGGATTTAAACGCCCCATGATTATATAATACGAAATCCTACGACACCCTAGTTAATTTAGAAACCAGTTAGTTTTGAAGAATTGTCTTCGAGTAGATCCTTCGAAACTAACGTGGTTTTGACGGTGTTTGTTGGGCTTGGTCGGGATAATGTGTTTGGCTTCGGCGTTTGGTTGTTCTTGTCAAGGGGGAGCTTGATATCTTGGCCGTTTGAGGTCGGGATAGTACATAGCTGTTTTGGAGAGGAGTAGCCGTCAATCATTGGAAAGAGAATTATGTGCATTATATCTTCACTTATCTCACGGGCTAGATAGCAAGACGGCCAAGTCCGAAGCCTGAGAATATACTAAAAGAAAGTGGCTGTATATAACCAACTGTGAGGAAGTTCGATCTATTACGGCAGAGCCAAGTAGTCAAGTTCATTCTGCCGGTGGTTCTACCTGCAAATGACACTCATCCCAAACCTGACGAAGCATAGGCAGGTGAATGCGATCGACATAGAAAAAGCCCACCAAGATAGAACGGGCATCCTGCCACGAGGAGATTCCCTGCAGCCGTGCAGCATTGGCCAGTTCAGATACAAAGAAGGCCCGCTCTGCCGGCAGGGTTAGACTGCAAGCCGCGCCCATGAAAAGCTGCCAGATGAGCAGGTCGCGACAGAGCGCGAATAAGCCCGAGGGGATGGTCGCCTCGAGGGCAGTGCGCAGAGCCTGGATCGGCTTTGGAAGCAACTGGCCGATCATTGGATAGAAGTTCCAGATGGCGCTGTTGTGGAAGAGCAGTAAAGCAAGACGGGTGCAGCCCTCGATGGAGTTGTCGCCTTTTACCTGACCTGTTGCTGTGTATCGATCTGTGTGCAGTTGGTATTCTACGTGTAGCACTTCTGTGTTGAAATAGTCCTCGGTCTCCTCGTTGAATTCTTTGTACCCGGTGTTGCCTTTGATCCATTCTGCATACCAGGATAGTTCGAGGAGATCATATACGATTTGGGGCATGGCTTTGCCGAAGATGCCGGGTATTTTAAGTAGAGGGAAGAGGCGGGTGGAAAGTAATGCTACGTCGTCATTGGGTGGGATGAGAGAGAAGCGTGCGGGCCGGGTGTAGCGGATAAAGGGGAATATAGGTTTGGCGTGGGCCATGCAAGCAACTCGGATATCAGTCCTAGTTACGAAATTAGCAAGCTTTTGTCTCTAATTATGAAGAGGTATACCAACCATGAGATCTGGAACCGCACGTCTGCAGGAACATCGTCAAAATTCTTTCGCAATGCAATCATCTGTCGCAAACCTGCTAGGTGAATCTTGAGATAATCGGGATTTCCCGACGCGATCTACAATCACATATGAACTTCAAGAATGACAAGCCTGGTTTCGCGGAATGTACTCACTTCAATCGTCAACAAAGTAGAAACTGCAGCAATCAAAGCATCACTGGAAGCCTTGACAGGGTCTGACAGGCCCTCGTTGACCAGTCGAATAGTCTCACCACGGTGGTGGAAGGTGTCAATCACCAACTGACTCCGCTTTTGATTTGGATCTCGGATGGGTAGCTCGCCCTTACGCATAGCATCATTGGAACTAGCCATACAAATTGTCGCATGGAGAATGGCCGGGTCGCACTGGATCAAGGACGCCCAATGCGCCTGCAGTTTGGGTTTATATCTCGTCTGCAGTGGGTGCGCTTCTTGTGTCAGATCCCAGAGGACTATGTCAGCGTCAGTATGCAGGCTCTACCATCTGGTGATCGGGGTCTAAAAGAACACTCACAAACTTGCAGGTGTCGCATCATTCTATCTGTAAGCTGCGTATGCCCAGTATTAAAAGGATCATTGGCTCCTTGTCCCACGTAAGACCATGCAGACGGTCCGGCAGGGTAGGCCATCGTCCCACCAAGGCTACCCTCATCCCATGATGCGGCTTGCATAGCAGGGTATCCCACAGCTGTTGATGTAACAAGCTCGTCGACCTGCTCTAGCTCCTGTTCCTCTGAGATTTGGCTGCCGGACAAGCTGGCGCACGAGCTGATAGACGGACGGGTAGGCTCAGCGGGTACGAGTGCGCCGGCATTTGTTGTCGGTGGCTGATAAGACGAGTGCTTCCATTTGCTCTTATTGTACTGTTCCGTGTTCTCCATTCGTTTCTTGCGATTATGCTCGGACATAACATGGGACCGAATCCGCTTTAGGGTCTCATCCGTTGTGCCTGCCGCTGCAGTTTGCTGATCACTGTTGACCCAGAATAACGTCGATTTCCCTGTAGATACATTGTTGTTTTTGCGGGGTTTGCGTACCCTGGTGCTTGTTTTTCGATTGGAAGCTGTGGGTTGAGGGGGAGGGGGAGGAGGAGGTAGAGTTGTTGAGGTCGCGGTCTGTACAGGGTTGGGATCGAAGTGGATGGGAGCTGCATAGGGAGAGTGGATCGGATCGGCCGCCCAAGCGGCAGCCGATGGCCGAGACAGCACGGGCAAGATTTGCTCGTAACCCGGTAAGAGGTCCTTGGCGTTCATCGAGGTTATCTGGACGTTCGAGGCATTAGGGAGATGAGGTTTAGAAGAGGACAAACTTCCTTTCCGGACCGGCGGGGTAGAAATCACAGGTAATTTGGATTCTTCACATTTGCAGAACGAATCATCGGCGCTGCTAAGAGCTCTAGTGGAATTCGACAGATTTATTTTAAGATGTTTTAGGGGGGAAGCCGTTTAGGGGATTTCATAATTCTTTTTCTCTTTATTATTGGAGTCACAATCCCCCCTTTTCCATACAGCCCCAAGTCCCAATATCCACTTGACCTTGAAGACATGGGGTTATTCACCGAGCTTCTTCTTTCTTGGGGTCATGTGGTGTTGAAAATGAAATGATAAACACATTTGTGCAGGGAGACTCGACATAGTGATCTGCAATGATCATCTTAAAGGGCTTAGTCTTCATGAAACACCCTAAATATACGGGGATAACCCTATATACTCCGTACTCCGTACAGATGTACAGATGATCTACATTATTCTAGCCCCCTGTGAGGTCATTAAATTTTTCTAACGGCTAAAAAGCCCTAGACGTCAAGTCAAGATTTTCCCCCTGTCAGCACTAGCCTTGAATCTGTTATAGTGGGCATCGTATATCCGAGGCTGTGCAACTAAAGGTTCTAAAACTATGTCGATGATCATGTTCTTGACCTTTTTGTTATAAAATTGTTTATTAGAGGACAGAGTACACATTACCTTCAATATTAGATCCAAGTGAGCTGAGGTAATTACGTACATGATTTGAGATTTACAATATACAACATACGACATAGGTGATATCAGAAGAACTAGCTGTACTTTGTACGCGGAAACATCCGTGGTCTACTCAATGTGGAGGTGATGTGGGGAGCAAGTGAGATACAACGAATGAGATAGTCGAAGGAAGATAATCTAATAACGGACATCGGTTTCATTCCGAGGCCATGCAAATGGTGTTGGCCCCCTAAATTTAGGTCATGCCAGGACGCGGGAAAACCGGCACCGTTTCCAGCTGTTCTAATCCACCCATTGTACCACTCTGCCCGCTGTTTTGCCAACCTTGTCCGGTCTGCTGATTGATAAACTGGCTCTGTCGGAAAGGGTTGGTGCTGCCAGTTGGGTTAGGCCGCAAGGGGGCAGCTGCTGGGGGTTGCAGACCTTGCTGCGGAGCAGGAGAAGCCCGCGCAAAAGGGTTGGTTCCTGTCCGCTGAGGCTGAATCAGCTGCGCTTGTGGTGGTTGAGGAAGGGGCACTTGCGGGGGTTGTGCAGGCTGGAATTGCTCATTCGAGGGATTATATTGAGTGTTTGCTGAGGATAGTCGTCTCGCGAATGGGTTTGTGTTCTGTCGCGATAGAGGAGCGGCGGGTGGTTGAGCGCCAGTGGGAGTGTTGTGCATCATTGACTGACGGAACGGATTGGTGTGTTGGGGCTGCAAGGGCTGAGGTGCTTGCTGTTGTTGTTGTTGAGGGAAGGCAGCAACACCTTCCTGTGGAATAGGAGTCAATTGTGACTGGAAGCCATACGACTGCGGCTGGGCGGAGTACCCTCCAAATCCAGCGCCAGTTGGCATAGCTTGAAGTGGCTGTGGCGGCGGAGGCTGTTGTTGCTGCTGCGGCTGCCCAAATGGATTGTTTGGGCCTTGTGCTTGGTAAGGCGCTCCATATTGGGTGGGCTGGCCATATTCAGTTGCCAAGGGCTGCTGCTGAATCGCCTGGGTTTGTTGCTGGAAGCCAGTCTGCTGGGGATAGAATGGTTGCTGCGGCTGCTGCTGGAACCCTGTTTGTTGGTACTGCAGTGGGTTCTGTTGCCCCATTGGCTGCTGGTTCTGCTCAATTGAATCAAAGAAGTCGATCAGATCCACAGGTGCAGGCTTCGGTTGTTCGGCCGGCTTGGGTTGGCTTGACGCTGGCGGGTTCGATATCGGTGTGTTCGACGTTGGCTTTGGTCCATCTGCGGCCGCACTGGCTTCCACGCTCGGTGGCGCGCGTACACCTTTCTTGGCCAAGTACTCCCGTCGCCGAAGATCGAAATCAGGATCGTTGAGGTCATCCTCGAGAAGGCGCGCCAGGTCTGTGGAGGCATGCTTGAGCTTCGGAATTTCTAGGCGAGTAGCAGATTGGAAATGTCTTGCCACTCCCAAGAACTGTACCACTTCTTCCGTTTGTTTTGTGAACATCTTGTAGATTGCCAGGGCACGTATACTATCCGGCCGCGACATCTCAAAGTAGTGTTCTATTGGGGTTCAAGGTTAGACCAACGCCGATCGATGGAGGGGCTGCTGACTTACCCAAAACATTGATCGTGCCCTCATTCATGACCGAATATAGAGTCAATAGATCAAGTGTGAGGAGACGGAACGCGGTCAAACTGATCTCGTTCTCCGGCTCATCCGTCAATAGCTATACACTGTTAGTCGCCAAGGAGAAGGCTCAAACTCAAGAGTGTGAATCACCCACATCACACCGTAGTAACACACGAATCTGCTTCTGTACAATTTCCGTCTCCCTTAATAGGCCTTTCTCCACGCCTATTCTCTTCAGCCGTCCCGGTCCGCTGCGCACATGATCTGTCTTGCAGGCTTCGAACGCCTTGGCGCGCATAATAAGGTACTCAGAATACCGTCGGATATTATGTCCCTGCGATTGGGCTGCAAAAACAATTAGCAACTTGCGCTCACATCCATATCCGGGAACTACTGTTCTAACCTTCAGAGAAATTGCTGGGCGCGATCTTCTTCGGGTTATCGGACAAGTACCCCAGTGCAGCATCTAGTTGACCCTCTCGGATCATGAGATGGAGGACGATGAGCGCCTTGAAAACAATGGTCCATGCCGAGTCTCGGAGTCGTATTTGAAGTGTTCGGAATACCTCTGCGACTCCTGCCTCGCCGGTATGGGTCGCTACAAGGATGGTCTCTATGTATTTGGATTTAGGGGCCGCAAGCTGTTCACACAAAATAGTTAATAATTGTCGCATGACTAAAATAATAGGTTCAACATTCAGACTAACCTTGAGCTTCGTAGCCCCTTTCACTGACTTCTCAAATCCTCCGGGCATGTTGTTTGTGAAAGTCGCGAATCAGTGCCCAACTTCTCGATGACTTAAGAGAATGCAAGTCTGTCGGAAGACAGTGGGAAAAGACTGGAGAGCCTGCTCCAAGAATCAATGCCCTTGTAGTGTCCGAGAAAATCCTCAATCATCCGTATCGTTCATAACGTGGCTCATTGAGCCATGTTGTAAGCCTGGGGAAAGTGGGTGGTTTTCTAGGGGGAGGAGCTAAAGTCCGATCGGAACAGCCGGTCTGGGGATTGGCGATAAATAAAAATCACAGAGTGAATATGAGCTGAGAAGCAAATTGAGGGATAAGGATAGCAAGCAGGATATTCTCAAGGGTGAGGCTAAAGGGAGTGTTCCTGGGGCGGAGTGCATGTTCCTAGAGGCAACCCAAATCGGGACTAGCGCATGTCGGGAGTTCCGCGTGTGCACGGGGTACTATAAGAGTACTATACAACATACGGA
Organism: Penicillium sclerotigenum; assembly: GCA_928213465.1. Classification (NCBI taxonomy): domain Eukaryota; kingdom Fungi; phylum Ascomycota; class Eurotiomycetes; order Eurotiales; family Aspergillaceae; genus Penicillium; species Penicillium sclerotigenum. The sequence continues at coordinate 19,312 of CAKMRK010000234.1, read as the reverse complement.
GTACACTTACTGTATGATATTGAACTTGGGCATATCGAAATATATGTGGAAGACTATGGGCTATGTGGACTTTAACTAGATGACCCATGTTTTGAATATATCAGTTATTGGCAATAGTATATAGTTTTTGCAGCCTGCTTTCTATCCATTTACGTATGGAAATTGCTTTGCATAATTAAGGAAATGAAGAATAGCCAGCTGCTTCTGCGACCTAGTCATATCTTTTTAAGGTGTCTTTTGAAATTTTATTTTGAGTGTGTTTCTAAATTTATGATGGGTAAAAAGAGCATGCTTTGGGCAGACGACTTTACTATATGTAACAAAGCAACATTTCATTGTTATTTCTTTTTACCCAGGGTTTTATAATGAATAGAAAGAGGAAAGAGTAAGATATTCTCCCTGAAATACAGCCCGTTAGGCAAGTTAATGAGTTCTATGTAGTGTTTTGAGGTGTAAGTTTAGGGCTTTATACTCGAACTATATATTTGATACTCTACATACATTTATAGTGATTGTGCTAGAACCAAGCCAGTCATTAGTTAGAATTAAGGTCTATACAATCACGATCCTTAGGTTATTAATTATGTACGTACTTACTTGCTAGCCAGAAAAACAGCTATCTTGGACATATTTGCCTCATCTATCCAAGATAGGCAAAATGTGTGCCTAGAAGAGTGAGATCTCCAACTTCTGTCTTATCCCCAATATGAGAGGAAGGTTGAGGAGAAAATATGATCTGATATCTTTGTGGGCTAAAGGTACTAGTAGTAAATTGGCTTTGCTCTTCGCTTCTTTGAACAAGGCATAGTCGCATACATGGGACCGAAGATCTCTCTATTCCCAAGATGTTCGAGGGATGAGCTGGAGATTTCTCTCTTCTCTCATCCAAGTCTGATCCCCAAGGCTACTTGAACTTCTTTCTAGTTTGTTGTAACATTCTCTTTTCTTCTGTTCTTTCTCTTCTTCCTACCCCTGTGAGTTTCATTCTTTTCAACCATCCTCAACCCTCACCTATATCCTGCCTTTCTCTTCCATTGAAAATGGAGAAGCAACCCCCGCCCAAAAGACCAAAGTTACGATGGAATGTCTCAATGAGACAAGCTCTTTGTTGTCTGTACCGGTTTTTCCGATGCAACAGGAAACAGAAAGAGGAGATCTTCTTTTCGATGTTCCGCGACCATCTGGGAAAACGTGGAATCCATCGATTTGTCCCAGATAGAACGCTCCACACACAGTGGAACTGGATGAGGGACACTGGTGATATTGTCTGGTCTCGTGTCCATCGGGACACCGAGTTCAACATGAACGGAGAATGGAAGAGTATCATCCGACGAATCAGATCCACCGCTATTACCCTGCGCCTTCCTCTCGTCGAGAAGAGAGAGGATGACATCGACACTACCAAATGGGGAATGCGACTGGCAATGACCTTGGGACCGAGAACTGAGTCCCCCCGTCAAACTCCTCAAAGCATGCCGTTCGCACTGCGCCAGCGAAGCGAAGGGCATAGAAGTCAATACTTCGAAAGAGACCACCAAAGCAGCGAGAGTGACACAATGACGGTCGACCACAATCAAGAACAGACCGACAGATTGGAACAAACTGACGACCTGGAACAAACTGACGACCTGGAACAAACTGACGACCTGGAACAAACTGACGACCTGGAACAGACAGAGCATCTGGGAAACGATGAGTCAATTGTTACCAGCCATGGCAAGATATGTTTTTGGTGCACACATGGGTTGAAAATTGACGAGTCAGCTCGTCCCAATGACCAGGGCCAGCGAGATGATCCCGAGGAAAACAATAGCCCTGAGCAGGGCCAACAGCTCCAAGATCAATACCAAGAGCACCAAGGTTGGGGCTGGCATCATAATGAGCAAGACCAACGTCACCCCCATGGGCATGGCCATCACCACGACGATGAGCAAGCCATGCAAGGAGTTTCTCCCGAGAAAATGCCACCGTTGCTATTTCGGTGGTCAAACCGTGACTCACAAGGAGTCAACACGAACACAAGTTTCCTAGCAGGGCTTTTCTGCCATGGTGAATGGTTTGAGCCTGAAGACTTGTCCGAGGACCGCTTCAAGAGCCTCTTTCGAAGCCATGTTACCAAGGAGAAGGTCGGGACGCCATTCATTTCCACCTCCCGTTCTCCTTTGGCACCACTTCACCGTGCTATTGCTAGCCAGAACAGTGCTCTACTGACCGTCATTGACACCTCAAGGCTGGACACGAAAGTATTTTATGCTGGTCCCCTTGCGATTCGGACTAGAACTTTAGTATGGCGTGGCTGGAAAGGCTATGGTGAGTACCTCATCTGGGGTCGAGTCCCAGCCGAGGCAATTGCTTTCAGTGTGGAGATTGCTAGCCTTGAGCAAGTCGCACAGTCCCACCGGGATATCAATCGTTTGATTCAAATACCGCTAATCCGCAGCGTTCGACGATGCCAGCAAAACCTACGTGACATGCTGGCGTTGAAGAGAAAGTCGCCTCTCAAATCTGGTCGAACGCTTGGGAAATTGTTGACTCTTCTTCAAGTTCCAGCGATCTATTGGGAAAATCTAGCATCTGAATTTGCCAAGGCATGGGGGTGGAGGCATAAGAAAGAGACCGATTTGTTCCTCAGTGGAATTCGAAGTGCACCACCTTACTTTCCTGAGGAATTGTCAGACTCTGAGCAGGAGGTTCCATGGCCCACGCCCCCAAAGACGCCTGTGAAGACTCCCAAAAAGAGACCCTTCTCATCTGACTGGGTTTCCGATGTAGACTACGAACCACCCGAGACGGACGAAGACTCAGGATGGACCTCTGAGTCGGCATACGTGGATGAGTCTCGATCTATGACGATCTGCGATATGAGCGAGACATCAGATGACGGAAAGTTCTCAACACATGAGACGCTGTCTAGTGGGATGTTCCCTGAAAATGATGCTCCTGAACCCTCCTCGGGACCGATACACCATCAAGAGATAATTGACCTCACCTCGGATAACGAAGACACTAGTTCCCAGAGGGCATTGCAACGGGACTGGCCATCCGATGGCGATGAATATATGTATCCCGACACGCCCACAAAAATCCGGGGAAGGATCCCGCTGCAATCGGGGAAAAGGACTACCCACAGTCTTCTCCTAAATGGTCATCTGGATATGGACTTTTTTGAGAAAGTCCGAAATTGGACTTACAATGAGAACTGACAAAATGATATGTGGAATGCCATGAGAGAGAATCCATGCTTGGCTGCCAGAGAACACTGAACAACCTTTGTTTGGCGCAGCCATGTGAAGACGAGGAATCCCTAGTCGATATGTCAACTTACCTTTGTGATATTAGTTGAATCAAAATTTCCCGACAATGCTTTCTGGTCGAACGTACGTAATGCCTGCAAAAATCATCTACAACACCTGTTGGTCCATTAATAAAGCAAATGAAGTGGGCATATTTAGGATTCCGCCTTCCTAGGCACTTAGGCAAGGAGGCATTATATGACCCGACTAGCAAGATAGCCAATAAATGCTCGAAATAAGATCAAAACCAGGCCTACAGACAGCCAAACGAGAACCCTTCCTCTGAGTATATGGCTTGCCATTACCACAGAGAACACATACTGAAGTTCTACTGTATCAATGTTAGACTTAGAAGAGCAAGGAGATAACTCGAGATGCGCATTGAGAGGCTCTGTCCAGATTGCCATGTATGGTCAATCTTGCCTTGTACCAGAGTTGTTGTACAGTTTCCATCGCAGGAGGGCCGAACAAATCATTTTGATTTTTGCGTGGATACACATTCATCAGCGAGGTATCTGGGACATGGAAACTCATAAACTATCCCGACCCCCATCCAAGAACTTCTCGTATATCCAGTCCATACCGCTTCCTTCGCCTTCAAAACACCCGGTTTATTAACCTAGAACTTGGAGAAAGACTTGACAGCGCGGGAGGTCTTGGCGTGAACCTTCAACACGTTGAAGCGAACCTATAGAAATTTCGAGTCAGTTATCAAGTTCGTAGTAAAACCATGTGGGCTGCCAAATTCGATGTGCTATAATAGTGCAATAATGCGTGGTTTTGCAGACTTCCAATAGTGGCGAAAATTGACAAGGATAACTAGATGAACGTACAGTCTTGCTGAGAGGACGGCACTGGCCGACGGTAACAAGGTCACCCTCCTCAACACGGAAAGCGGGGGAGACGTGGGCAGACAGGTTCTTGTGGCGACGCTCGTAACGGTTGTACTTGGGGACGTAGTGCAGGTATTCGCGGCGGATGACGAGGGTACGGTGCATCTTGGTGGAGACTGTAGATAACTTGTTAGAAATCCACTTGTCTTGGCAAAAGACAGTTCTTATTCAACTTACCGACTTTGCCAACGAGGACACGGCCGCGGATGGAGACCTGGGAGGTGAAGGGGCACTTCTTGTCTGTAAAGGTTCAAAAATGAGCAATCTGACACATTAAGAATTTGGTGATTGCGGGTATTTTTTTTGGCATGAGTGATCTTTTCGAGGTTCGAGTGTTCGAGTATTGACTGCGAATATTGGCGAGAGAGGAAAACGACAGAGATTCCAGGTTCCTCAATTGCTCCATGCGATCCTCCATTCGCCCTTCATTTCCTTGAAAAGACCACCCACCCATAGATTCCGCCACCATATTTCGAATAAAAACTCAACGGAGGTCGTGCATACCGATGTAGGTTCCCTCAATGGCGGTCTTGGGGGTACGGAAACCGAGACCGACATCCTTGTACCAGCGGCGGCCCTGGGCAGTCTTCTTGGAGGAAGCCTTGGCCTTGGTGTTAAGGAAGATGTGAGGCTGCTTCTGGAAAGCGCGCTCCGACTGGACGGTCAACTCGGTGGCCATTTTTGCGGTGTTGTTCGACGAGGAAGCGGTGTCGAAGAAAGGTCGGGTTGGCGGCTGTCGAAGATGAGGAAGATTCGTTGCCTGTCGGAATCTTTGGTAATTCGTAGTGTGCGGCACTAGTCCCGATTTGGACTAGGCTAATTGGGGTTAGGGCTCTGCGCTTTTGTTTACATCACGTGATTGCGGAGGCAACGCGCTTTGGGCAGGTGCGATAGGAGCAGATTACAGGCTCAGTCCTGTTCGATCTGGAGATCTTAACGGTCAGATAAACGGAATATGCAATCTTGAATTTATCTGTAAATGCGCCGAATCAACTGCCGAAAATGTCAACTCGACCCAACTCCGCGGCTTTGCGACCACCACGATCTCGTCGGTCTATCGCTCATGTCCCACGGTCAAGGATGACGTCTGGTCTGGACAAGGAGAATGAGACAACTGAGGTTGGCGCAGCCCAGCCATTTTCGAATAACACAAAGCCTGCTGTGAAAGACAAGAAGTCTCGGAGCAAGAGTTTGGGGCCCGGTGGGCTTGATGCCCTCAAAAATTCGAACGGCAATCGCCGCCAGGTAGCTAGCAACGGAATACCCCGCGCGCATATGCTGAACAATTTTGACGGAAATATTTATAGTCTACGGCTTCCTTCCCACTAAAGTCCATTCTCAAACCTACAGTCCCTGTCTCTCCAGTGCGAACCATTCCGTCATTCGAGGAAACCCGCCGACGTACACCTGCTCGTAGTAAACAGCAGACCCAAGACGGCACGATGGACGGACAGGGCCAAGGAGATCAGGGGAAGATGGGTCTCTTGATTGATTTTGAAACAACACTACGACCTCCCACCACAGATAATGACAATGACGACACGGCGAACCCGTTCGATACATTTAATGCGACTTCTGCCATTCGCGAGGAGATGGCTGCCACCAAGGAGCGCGATGAACGGGAGCGTAAAGAACGTGAACGACAGAATATCCTAGAGAAACGGGCGGCGCGGAGGAAATCGATGGGTTCGTGTGTTCGACTATATTATATAAGTGAATATTGACACAGTTATGCAGCAAATCGCCGAGTATCCTTTGCCCCCGAGGCAACCCTACACACCTGGAACGTGGTGGAAATTCCAGATGACTCAACCTCCTCTTCTGCTGCGAACTCAACAAGACGCGCATCTGCTGCTGCAAACTCCCAGAACCAACCTGCCCCTGTCTCGCCCGCCAACGATGCTCTATCTTCGCCAGCAGAGTCGGAATTCGGATTCTCACCTGTCCGCACACAAGACCTGGACCAGATAAGAGGTCGCCCATCATCTGGGGGTGGAGACGGTGGCCAGGATTCATCTTCTAGTCCTTTCAGTGGAAGCTCGGTAGGAAGCGAAGACACTGGCGCCCAAACCCTGCCCGGAGAAGAGGAGGATGGCGGTTCTTCGGACTCCGACGATGAGTTTGATGCAGAGAGCACTGCAATGAGTATGGACGATATGACTGCGCGTTCGGGCATGAGTGCTCAATCAGACGTGACTTCTAGCTCAAGCTCTAGTGCCAGACTTAACGAAGCACTGCGCCAGGCCGCACAGGAAGCAGGAACCGAACGCGATGAGGACGGAGAGATGTCAATGGAAATCGCGGATCAAGAAATAACGGGTGCTTTCCAGCCGTGGATCAAAAAGGGTCAAAGGCAAAGCTTTGACTGGGGAGATATTAGTGCACGACATGATGATGAGAACCTCGACCCATCCAAGGGTGCCACTACCCAAGGTTTACCAGAATCAGATGATATTGACGAAGACGAAGACCTCAGTATGGATGTGACGAATGCCGTAGGACGCATTCTTGGGAAGCCTCCCGGCCGTCGCCAGAGCGCGGCTCGTCGCCAGTCCGTGGCAGAAGAGTCCGAGTACGGCGATCAAACTATGGAAATGACCAATGTTGTCGGGGGCATCGCGCAGGAGGATTCGCCATCAAAGTTTTCTGAGATCGACAACGAAGATGAAGGAATGACAATGGAATTCACTTCGGCCGTTGGCAAAATCTTAGGTAACCAGCCTACTTATGGCTCCAAATCTGATCGTATGAATTTCGATCAAGACAATGAGTCTGACGATGGTGCGGACATGGAGATGACTGGTGCAATCGGTGGTATCCTACAGTCAGGGATCGAAGCCAACGACAAAGTGCACGCGAAGTTGATAATGGAGCTCGAAACCGACTCAGGTCAGCTTGCTAGCTCGCCTTTCCAAGACAATGTTCGGCAGTCTCCCGCCAAGTCCCCTGCTAAATCACCTCTGCGTTATCAAATTGCCGTTACTACGTCTGAAAATGGGAGCCCCAGTTTGGCAACTGTGCGGGCTAGGCCTTCCCGACGTAGCTCCACTCCAGGGTCATCGGGCACGCTAGGGTCAGCCAGTCGGCAACGATCACCACACACGAAGCCATTGACTCCATCCAAACAATCCACCCCCCAAGCGAAACTTACCACCCCAAGCAAGACACCTCTCTCCAGCAATGTTATTTTTAGAAGTGCTTCGCCAAAGAAGCTTTTCCAGCCCGAGCTCCAGCAATCGGCAGATAAGCACAAGTCCCTACGCCAAAGCCTGTTCACGCATAATATAGCAACAGGAGAGTCGACACCGCTCTTCAAATTGCAACCACGCGAAGGCCGTCGCTCTTCTGGTCTAGGTATTGATAAAGAAGGTCTTGGATCTCCTCGCGTGGCGGCCTTACTTGATAAGCGCCAGTCACTTGGAGATAGTACGCCCAAGTTTGTTCCGCAAGAACAGCCCCGATCCGGTGTACGCTTCGAGGATCCTCTGCAAATGCAGGCCGAGGAAGAACGTGATCGCAAAGAAGAGGAACTCCGAGAGGATGGCCATATCACAGGCTTGCAGTCAGATCGGGACGTAACCCCAACATTGAAAGACATGATCGCAAATATGAGCCCGAAGAAGTCTAGGATTGGCAGCCGTAAGAGTCTCCATGTTGGGGCAGCTCGCGGGGTTTTGGGCAAGCGCCCGGTCGAGCTGGACTTGGATGAAGATGAAGCGGAGAACTCGCCCAAGCGCCTGCGTGGACACAATGTGAGCCCAGTCAAAGGCGTCAAGCTTCCAACACCGATGTTGCGGGAAGGCAATGCCTGTCGGTCAATTCTTTCACCCGTCCGTAGAGCTGCTAGCTCATCGCCTCCTAAGGGCAGCACCACGCCTTCCCAGCAACCACGGAGTGCTTCCCAGACCTCGACCACTCCCCTCAAGCATGGCATTGATGCTCTTCATATTGCTTCTGACCCCCAACAGCCAGAAGAAGAAGAGAATACTCCTGTCGAAGAACCCCCTGTGGAAATTGAGTCTATTCAGTTGCAGGACTTCCTGAAAATGACCAATATTCATTTCATGGAACTCACTACGACAAAGAGACGACACACAACTGCCCCTGGCAGTGCCACCAAGAAGCTGACGCGACCCTCTGGCGGGAACATACCTAAACCAGGCTCCATAACGTTTGACGATTGTGTGGCAGCCGGCTTTTGTACAGTCCCAATGCTTGAACTATACCAGCATGTAAGTTCTACTATACTGATACTCTTGTTTTTGCTTACACTATCTCTAGTCATGTCGGGAGTTGAAATCCTATATTTCTGAAGGTCGGCAAGTGATCCGCTCTATTGAGGCAGAAACATATGCCGAGAATCCAGCTCTCTTCAAGGAGTATGTCACCGCTCCGCCAGATATCCGAGTGATTATGGATAATCAATTCCGAAACGTCAAGACCCATGCTCGTCTGCTGAGTAAGGCTACATGGTATGAATGGCGGATGAAGTTGCTTGAGGGGTTGAAGGAAGGGCTCATCCGCCACGTGGAGGAAATGAAAGCAGACGATGATCTGTTATCTGAACGAGAAGAGTTACTTAACGGGACCGTCCCGCTGCTCATGGAGAAGCACGCCTCTCTCGAGCAAGAGGCAACCAACCTACAACATCTGGTTGAAGAGATGGAGAACTGTGATCAAGATGAGCTGCGCAGTACGCGCAGCAAGCTGTCTAAGGTGGACTCCGAAATTGCGGCCAAGAGACGCGAACTTGAGCAGTTGCAGAAGGAAGTCCAGGAGAAGACGACTTTCATCGAGGCTGGAGCCGAAATGCGGGATGAATTCCTCGCTCAAATCCAAGAGGCAGAGCGTGTGAAGGAGGAGTGCCGTGGCTGGAGTGCCCGGGAGATCAACGACTTGAAAGGTGAGCCTCCTCCCACCCTCTTATGGAGTTTTTTTTGGTGGGCGTAATACTGACTACTGGGAAAACTAGCCTCCGTCCAACAAATTCAGCAACAGACTGGCTGGTCAATTGTTTCAGCCTCAACTCCTTCCGATGTATCGAAGGGATCTTTATTGACGATGGCTTACCGGGACCAGCTCCAACTAGAGTTCTATCCTGGAGCTTTTGCCACCAAACACAGAGGTCAGGACGAGGGAAAGAACTACCCGATGGAACTGACTTCCCAAAAGGATGCCAATATTTCTGCTATTGCATCCTTGGTCCTCCACTCGCTACAGCACCACCTGGCTACCATCCAGCAATCCACTGTTGCACCTAAGCAGCTTTTGCACTTTATCTCTAGCGCATGGGACCGCACAGTTGGGCTGGAAAACGAAGCACGTATGCTGGAATTCTGTGGTGTCACCCGCCTCACCCTATCCAAGCCCGATGAGACCTCTCTTTCTCTACGCATACGCTGCACAATCCTAGGCAACGTCACCGTCTCCACACCTGGCCGTAAAGGCGTTGCCTCAAAGAACAATAGTGCCAAGAGAATCGATGTTGACTTCACTGTCCGTACCCGCATTGATAGAACCAATGCAGAGAACACCATCGGGTCCTTGGACTTTGATATTGACGTTCTGGCCACGAAGGTCTATGGTTTCGGAACAGGCAGCAGGTCTGGTGTTCCTGACAAGGAGTTGCAAAGCATTCTCGGCAAAGGTCTTGGTCGGGAGAAGGACGGTGATGTCCAGCTAGGAAACGGCATGTGGTGCAAGGCTGTGCGCACGCTCACGGGATCAGTGTTTTAGTTTTTCGAATATTTGCTCTTTTATCATTCGGTTATTGGGACGGTTTAGGTCTGGATTTAGGAAGGAAGGCGTAAGATGAATCTTTTTCATGCCCTTCTTGGGCTCAATGGCGTGTGACAAGGGGATATCTTGACTTCGGGATCTGGCTGGGCGTTTTTTATACCTAGTCTTTATTTTCATATCCACTGATTGATCATCTGTGTTTTCTATCCTTGATTTCTCCTAGTTTCAAGTCAATCTTGCACTGCCTCACAGAAATCAAAATCACTGTCCCTGACACACACGCTCATGAAAACTAAGGACTTTCCAACAACCTATTCATTGTCACTAGCACCGTGGATATGACATCCCCCAAGGCTGAAATATATTTCTATTATACCACACTAATAGGGGCTACATAAACACTCATAAATCCTGGCTAATGCATATACAAAGAAGAGAGTGGAGAGGTTGTGTTTAGGAAATAAAGGTAAAAAAAAAACGCTAACGAGACCAAAAAACCCGAAAACAAAAACGCTCCCTCAATATATCCCTAAAACAACCCCAAAAACCCATTAGTCCAGACCGGATCAGCGGCCTGATTCGGATCCTCCTGACCTTGTGGCGCATACCCATACCCCAGACTCTGAGGATCAAATCCACCAGCCTGAGCCGTCTCGCCGTCAATAGCGGGCGCACCGTTGATAAATGACTCAGCCGATAGAATCGGCATAGAAGAATATAAATCGGCGGACTGAGTGCCCGTTGGGATTGGGGGCGGAAAAGTGTACTCTGTTGGGAAGAGTCCGGCGAAGGGATTTCCACCCTGGCTCCAGTCGCCGCTCATTGGGTACTGGAAGAAATCGGGGATTGAGTTCGCGGCGCTGCTGAAAGAGTCTGGGGAGTTGATGGAGTTGATGGGGTTGGGGGTCATGCCTGATGATCCTGGGGCTTGGGCTTGCGCTGTGGTTGTGGAAAAGTCTTGGGATAGTTGCCAGGATGGGATTTGTGGTGCGCGGAAGGTGTTTTCGGCTGCTTCGTGGAGGAATGTGGTTGAAGGTGAGTATGTGTTGGGTGGATTGGCGAGATATGGGGTTTGGATTTGGCTGCTATCGCCGGGGCCTGGCAACGGGCTCACGGGGACGACGTAGCCCGAGGAATTAACTGGTGGAAGGCCTTCTAGGGTATCGGGAATGCTGATTTCCATCCTGTCGGGGTTGGAGGTGCTTGGTGTTGGATACACGGGTGCTGTGGACGGGGTCATTGTTGTGCGGAGGGTTGTGGGTCGGCGCTGCTGCCTTGGGTGGGGTGGTGGTGCTGGCTGTGTCCGAGAGGTGTGCCTCTTGGCCCCAGGTGGTTTATATTCTTGGTCTTCTTCGTCTTGGGCGCGGGCTCTTTTCTCGTCTTTCTCGATGACGACTCTGGCGACGCGTTCGAGGCTCGTGCTCATTCGCGTCATGAAACCGGCGTAATTATTTGGTCCTTGACCTGGTGCGAGAGTCGCAAAGAATGCTGAGACCATGTTGAGAGATTGAAGATCCGCTCGCACTTTTGAATGACGAGTATCCCGCAGGATATTTGAGAATAATGTTGATGCTGCGAGAAAGACGTAGTATAATAATGACCTGAGGTTTCAGTGTGAGAAATGAAGCTGCTATAGACTAGGAGACTGTTGTACTTACCAGGTCCACGCGATATCTCCCCATGGCATGTTATTGACAACCTTCAAGGTATCTCGGGCAGCCTGTGCACCGATGGCTGCTGATTTTAAGGCATGTGCTTTGCTGATCGACTGGACTTTCTCCGGTTCCTTTCTGGCTGTTATCATGTAGTTAAGAAAGATAGGTACCCGGTGAATCATGATCACAGCATTGTGATAGACAAAATGGAGACCAATAGAGGCAAATCCAAACAGGAAGTCGCGTCCAGTATGTTTCATTTTCGGTTCATTGAGAGTTGGGGATTCGCGTTTCCATTCTTCAAGCTCTGCAGATAGTTCTCTAACCGTCTTGTAGATTTCCACGGGAGGTTTTTCTAATGCCGTAACAGAGTACAATCGACTGTAAATGTGGCTCTTGATGAGCGCCATCTGACAAAGCTCGCGGAAGAATGGAATGTTGCTTGCAGTTTCGCCATGCTTATCGCTGTCCAGTTCTTCAGGAAGAGGGACATCAAAGTCATCTTGATGTTGTGATGGGGCGTTTCCAATTCTTAGACATGTACTAGAACATTGTTTTAGTACTTGAGACGATATCTAAATTGACATTTCTTACCTTTGGTCAATGATAAAAGCAACCCAAAAAACGCGCCGTCTCTCCTCTTGCTCAGCCGGACTAAGGTCCGGTCTTGGAATGTCTCTATGAAGCCCCATTCGGTGACCGGACTGCATAGCCGCAGTGATGAGTGGCAGAGCTGATTGAGTTCCAGAATTCCCTCGAAGGAAGAACGCCTTGAAAATTGTTAGTTCTTTACATAGGAGCTAAAGAAACAGAAGACGAACCATGCTAATCAAAGCCTGTACACTCAATAGATCGGTGCGTTTTAAGGCTAATTCCGTGAAGACCGACATGGCGTTTTTGAAGTATAACTCGGATTTTTCCTTGTCTTTTTCTGACTTGGAGCTGTTCGAGGATCGATATTCGTATGCTAGACAGATTACCATGTTGATGTTAGCCCAACGGGCAGCGTCATCACAGGTTTGCTGCGTATATTGCCATTCGACCATTTTCATGAATGATGACTCAAGATAAATAGGAAACAGACGGTTGGCCGTGCAGAAGAAATCTTTTATAAGAGAGAATACCTCTGACCTTGAGGGCAAAGGCTTAAAAACTTTCGAGGCAAATAGATCATGAAACACGTCTGGTCGCCACTGATTCCAGGGATTTTCATGAACGGATTCAGGAGATATAATTCGCAAGAAGCTGACGTCGCCTGTTTTGCTCTTAATCCATTCTATACCTGCTCGTGATAGAATTGACAATGAGCAGGATGTCCCTGTCCTTTGAGTTAGTCTCGGCGGTTTTGGACCATTGGCCGTACTCACCAAAATATCGAGAATCATCTCTTTGGTCCGCCGGGAACATTGGTGTACGCTCGATGAAGCCACCCTTCGAGCAAAGAGACGACCGGGAATTTGACTTTGGACCGGAAGTAGATGAGAGGTCTTGACTAATTGGTCTATCATCATCCTCATCGGAAAAGTCGTCTTGGCTCATATCGCTCTCTTCCAAGATGCCTGCTGTCCTCAACAACGACTGAACCCTGACGAGGCGGTCTTTCAAAGACCTGACATACTCGTCATTACTATGATGGCATTAGTCACGGCCAAAATGAGATCGGGAATGGCAATGGATATCGATATCGTCGTACCTTTTGTAATCATCCCGCTTCTCACGCTGGATCGGAAAGACACAACGCGTATTACGGCGCATGCATTGCGTGCAAATCGAGTTAGACCCCTCAACCTCACACTTGGTCTTTTTCCGATGGCACATCTCACAAGCCTAGATAGATGTCATATCGCCGTTAGTAACGCTAGATTCCCCCAAACCGGAGCCCGCCGGAATAGTGGAACTCAGGACGACAAGCGAAACCCACCCTCAGGTGCTGTCCTCTCCATGATGCAGAGTCCATGGGCAATGAGTTCTGGGAAGATGACTGGTTCATTGCCTTGATGGCTGACGGATGTAGATTGCGTGGGAGTCATGGAATGTGCATGCCAAGACTTTGCAAAAGAAGTCCAGCGGAAATGGTGAGGACTAGTGGGAGATCTTTATTCCTTAATTAGATCTCTCCTTTTTGATGTCCATTCTATAGGTGCAATATGACGTTCAGAATCCGCAGGAAAAGAGAAAATCAAATGAGATGAATAATCAACGCGGATGTCGGGACTCCCGAATTCCGTTACTCTGTGCTGTTTGAGGGGACTTGGGTGGACCGGCGGGGTTTGTGATCGCTCCACCAGCCTTAACTCCATACAACCCCTGAACTCATTGTTGATATAAAAAGTAGAAGCTCACAATTACCATAGTTCAAATGACAAATAAAATAGTTGGCTGCATATGACTGGCCCCAAGTTGACTGCAATGCGCTTCAACTGCCAAGCTTGCGTGCGCAAGAAAACCAAATGCGATAGGATGGTGCCAGAATGTTCATGCTGCAACAATGCAAAACTCCAGTGCATCTACCCGACCCCAATACTGGACTTGCAACTTGCCAGCTTGGGTAAACCTCTGTCCGCCGATGGCAAGTCTCGCTATATTGATAGTGGTCTCCTTGATGGTGGAGAGGGCGACCTAGGTGAAGTATCCGATCCCAACCAGGATAACAGCCATGATGAGGACACTAAAGCTGATGAAAACACCCCGGCAGGTTTCCTGGGTATTCTTGCAGTGCACGCTGTCTCTGGGGCCATACTTGGAAGCACGAAAAGGATCACCGGACAACATCCCGGCTATGACGAGGCGACCAAGCTGTGGAAGGTGTATGTGCGAAAATGTGGAGCATTTGTGCAAGGTTCTTCATATTCTGACTGTCGCGGAAATGGTCAAAAGACATCGTTTCAAAACAACCTTCCGTGGCCTCGAAGATCGATGAATGCCGGCTTTTCGTCATATACTATTTCGCCGTGTTCTCAATATCGGACGCTAACTGTTTACGAGAATTCAACCAACCGTGGAATGATTTGATATCGAAATATCGGACCATTGTGTAACAGGCACTTATCAATTCATCATGGCTGAACACGACATCAACGCCAGTACTACAGGCTTATACACTATTCCTCATTGCCACGCGCGCTCAAAATCGATCCCGACGCGTTTTGGATTTTGACCGTATTGCCATTCGCCTCGCACAGCGTATAAGGCTCCACTGTGACGTGAGAACCTCATATTGCTGCCCTTTGATATTTAGATGCGATAGAGACCTTTTTGGCAACGGCTTCCGCTTGACAGCTATATAGGCCAGGTTTCCGGGATTAGTATCCTTATATCGCTAAATGGCTGCGATACTAAACAACTCTTGAATACCAACAATGCATTCTACTCAACCTCGGAGCTTAATCCTTCATGGAATAAGGTGGCAGAGGGTAGAAGAGCCCTAAATATTACAATCGGTAAGCTAACTCTTAAGGCCTGGTATGCGAATCCCCAAAGTCCGTCGTCCACTGAGCCGACTTTCATAACCGCGCTATGTGCCCAGCACGAACCGGAAGTGAGCGGCAGCAGGAGAGCATGGATGAAAGGGTGGGAACCACCAAGCTTGCTGACGGCGCATGTTATTTTAATGAAGTTCTTTGGCAACCTTAAATGTTGTCGAGTTGCTAGAAGGTGAGGGCGTCATCCTAGGCACACTTTAGCGGAGGGAGTGAGAGCCACTTGCCCGGCGAACAATGTTAGGGTGGTTGACTTAAAGCCTGCGCATTGCTCTGGTTAGACTGCGCCAAAACCCGCAAACCCGCAAACCCGAAAAAACCCAACCCGCAAATGGGTTGGGTTTCGGGTAGACTTTTGTAACCCGCAATGGGTTTCGGGTTATATTGGGTAACCCATATGGGTTTGCGGGTTACCCATCCGGGTTACTAAACAGTGCAAACATGGGGAGAGTCTAAGCTACATAAATTATCCAGTTTTTACTTGTATTTTATTATATTTACTTTACATATAGTAGACATCCCACCAAAATATATTTTTATAACTTTATAAGTATTTTCTAGCTTATACTATATCTCAATATTGTAAACTGAAACAATAATAGAATACTGTATTTTATTAGAATAGGTAAGCAGCTTTATACGGCTTGGCCTATCTCTATTAGGAAAATTATGTAGCCGCGGGTTCCCATCGGGTTTGCGGGTTCGGGTTGCGGGTTGGAACCTCTTACCCATTCTCGGGTTTTGGCGCAGACTAGCTCTGGTAATCAATCATTATAGGAAGTTGGCTCGAATGGCGATCACTAAAGAAGTCCAGCCTGCTAGCGAGCTTAGACGGGTCTGACAGATGCCGTCGCAGCACGGTCGACCTGCTGATAGTACTGGTACCAGTACGACCCGTTGATGTCGCTGTTGACTAGTTAGGTAAACATGTCGTCGGCGGTCTTCTAGAATCATTATTCCCCTAGTAGACCACATATAAAACAGCCCGCTAGGACATTTTAATACTTGGAAGATACTATAAAGATGTATAGGCTGCTAATAGAAAGAATGGATAGAAACACGGCTAATCGATCCCCTAGAAGATTAATATAGATGCATTATCTACTACAAAGGTATATACTTTTACTGGTGCCTACCTAGTGGAGCCCAGCGCTTAAGTACGTTTGGCTTAGGCGTGGGCTTATTCAGCATTAAGAGCCCCAATAACCGTGCCAAGCGCCCAACCCCAAAATAGTTAATAAATACAACTTGATATCTCAACGCCAATACTTTCATTTGTTTTCACTACTTGTCAATAGCTATTGATAAGGACTTTGAATACTACATATCAATTTCAAAGAAAGTAGAAGGCTATATTATTGTCATTTCAAAAATTATCGAAAATTACGTTGCAAAAAGATAAAAAATATATATATCTTGATCACTAAAAGATGTTTATTTCTCAATCTCCATAGAAAGGCTATATATCACCTAAAAAGCATTAAGTCATATATAAAACCCCCATATAGACTACTGTTGTTAAGATATCAAGTTGTAATTCATCGCATTTACTATGTGCTTTGGGGCCAGCCCGCTTACATGGTCAGCTCGCTTACCGAATACGCTACTACCTGTAGTCACATTGCTGTAAGAACACAGTATGACTCGTTCATATAAACTACAATATAGATGAATCATCGATGTTATCCATCCTATCTAGGGAAAGTGTGAAAACATTATACAAAAGATGCGTACCCGCGGCCTGGCCCCCTCGGGCTGGGGTTGACTTTGGGAGTACAGTGAAACCCCGTCAAAATCGAAGGATGATTTTTGGATTACATATATGATCATATTTGAGGTTGAAAAATGGCTTCTGCACTATAAGGTGGGAGTGGAGTTAAAGCCAATAGAATTTATAGAATGATTGCTGTTAACTCACTTTTATTTCGACAGTTTGTAAAATCGACAGAGGCTAAGCCTAATTAGGCATAGCCTTGGCGCTCTTAACCATGGCAGATCAATCTGGGAGCGCAATTATCTCGAAAGTGGTCGAGGTTTAGAAAATAGTGGTGTCTATTTTAATGTTGACGACTATACGGGTTTTAAGGAAGGGCCGGACCGCGAAGTATCCACCCCCGGACGGTAGCCCTGGAGATCCCTTGCCTCCCAGAACGATGGTAGGAAAGCCACCAGAAGGTTCTGGTGAAATGGGCGAGTTACGCTGAAAAAGCATGGGGAGATGTATCCGAAATAGAGACATGAGCTAAGAACTTATGAGGGACATTGCGAAAGCGTTAGAGTAAACAACAGGCCAAAGGAACCACACAAGCACTTTTGGATCTGCGCTCTCTATGTATACCTTGCCATGGGCCTGAACCAAGAGCCAGGAAACGTACTCCGAGAGGGAGAGTCCTTCTTCAAACAGCAGATGCGCCTGTGACCATGACTCACAATCTGCCTCATGGGCCTCCAGGCGTCCTTCGCGCAAGCCTCTGAGCCACTGATCAATTATCGAGACGCCGCGTCGGCATCGCGCTACGTGGCGCACATCAACGACTCCAACTTCGACATGGACACCACACAGGCAGTCCCATCACATGAGGAGCTCACTGATACAACGTTTGCTCTGGTCACAAATCATGTGCAAGGTGTCGGTCGACTCCTCGATTTTGCGTCATCAGAGTTCAGCACTTCAGGTGCTAGTAGCACCAGTGACGACTCTTCATCCCCAGCTCCTGTTCTCTCCAGTCCCGATGCACGACGGGAGCTGATTCGTGAATTCCAGCAACAAGTCTTTACCTTGTTGCATTACTGTGACCCCGAGTCCTCCCCATGTGTTTAGCTCACATTCGATCGTGTCCGCGATTCACGTCTGCGAGCTGCTTCCATTTCGATGCGGCCAGATGGGCAGTCAAGTCCCACTGCTGCGAACAGAGGGCGATACAAATATGCTGTAGTAAGCGCTACAGAACCTAGAAAAGGCGCAACTGATACGTTATGACCCTCGAGGTGACGGCTTCCGCTGGTTTATAACCGCGCCGTGGCTTTCCCTCTCAGCTGCCACTGTGGAGCGCAACATCTGTACCGATGTGGGGCTTCTTCGTTGGGCATGGCAGGTGATCGAGGCTTCGTATCAGTAACACGAGGGGTGTGGAATAGTATACAATTGCCAGCTGTCTCAAACGCCCTTGCCGCAACTAATGAGTGAACCCGTGATAAGCTTACGCTAATAATTCAAGATGCCACTTCCTACGACAGTACAAATAGACTTTTTGATTCAGCCAGACCCCTGCGAATACCCGTAACAATGCGCGCTCACGATATCGGGAGGGAGTATCACTATTAATCCACCTATGACTACGGAGTAGTGGTTCGCTAATGGCTGATCTCGCCACGGAGTCCAAGGGATCGCCTACTGGATCGGGGCAACCGTTCGCACAGCAGCATTGGGATTCAACGTCTATGTTAATAATCGAAGATGTAAACGACTCACTTGGGGTTAAGTGACATGTTTTGTTTATTCTCCATAGATCTATGTATGTAGATACTCCTTAGGTCTTGCGCTCCGATAGCTTCTTTTCTTCCTGGCGCAGGAGTTTTTATTCAGACCCCTATATTATTTCAATGTTAGTGGTGCTTCTCCGTAGATCGTCTTCGAACAATCACGGATAGCCACCGGATAACCACCGGATAACCACCGATGATGCAATGGCCCTATACTCACTGTGGACGTTAGCAATAAGAGACATGGCCGGGGAATCGTTTTCATACTCACTCATCGGGGACTGTACGGAGTAGAGAGCAGATATTTATTCCGGCTAAAGATTGATTACTACTGCTCGAACGCGAGCCATCGCCGACATTTACATGTTGGTAATTGCTCCCGAGGTCAGACCCAGGGCGGGATGGCTGCTGAACTACTCAACAATGCAAATATGATAAATAAACCATGAAATAAATGAATGGCAAGTCAATGGCCCAGTCTGGCTATTGTGATAGTGTGATGTATGTAGTGTCGGATACATTTGGTGAATAAAATCGATCTTAGGAGGCTGTTTATGTAACCATGTACCTAATCCATCCCAGACGTCCACGGCTGATCCTAAATGGGTTGGTATCTGGATGGAGCTGGATGGAGCTGGATGGAGCTGGATGGAGCTGGATGGAGCTGGATGGAGCTGGATGGAGCTGGATGGAGCTGGATGGAGCTGGATGGAGCTGGATGGAGCTGGCTGGAGCTGGATGTAGATGGATGGAGCTGGATGGAGCTGGAT